>LPNX011049211.1:204734-239024 GCA_001517045.1 Pseudotsuga menziesii
CTATCAGTAATTTCCAGTTTCAAATCAATGTGCCCAAATGATTCAGATTTGTTGACTATACAGTAGTTATGTTCCAGAATGGTTCTAAAACTCATCAAATGCTTAAAATAACACAATTCTCTTGTAGATATCAAGCAAATAAAACTGTCAAGGTGACCAAAACAATTTCCAGAAATGAAGTATCAAATCAAGTGTGAATTTTAAAGGTGCATAGTATTCTTCAAGCAAACCCAACGACAAAACATATATCACTGTCATAGCATGTACTGCTGTTGGAATTTGCAGCTCTTATTATGTTTCAATATGCATGCTATCTACAATCTATTTACTTCAAGAGTGATGAAAAGGATTCCAAATTTTTTGCACCAAGTATAAACACAATCCCAATGTCAATACTATAATTGCAAGGTAGTGATACGTAGTTCAAATTTAGTTTATATGAAAGTTTCCAATACTAAACTTGCACTTATGAAATTATATTGATAATAGAAGTAATCAATTAATCAATATGTATGCCAAATATCACTGTGGGACAGAGATAATACCCAGGTATGCCAAATGCCAATGAAAATCACAGTAAAAATCTTCAACTTAAGAATGCAATTTTCGGTATGAAAAATAATTGATATTATATATTCATTATTTATCAGCTCATTTTAGTATCACTATGACAATTTTTAAAAATCCTATATACAACAAGATACTTCATACATTAACTCATGCTTACCTCTATCAAGTGAGTAATCCCAGAGGCACTCAAGTACTCTAGGTTTGGCATCTTCAACTGCTTTTGATAGGGAGGAAGAAGTGAGTTTATTTTCTGCTCAAATGCACTTATCAACCTGTAAAAATAAATTGTTGTGAATTAGATTTTATGGCTGCATAAATAGAATCTTGCAATCACGTATGTCATATGAAGCCAAATAAAATGTATGTCATACGAACCTTGTAATCAGGTGTAAATGTAAACAATGACTTTCACACAACTGCAATATGCCCCAAGTACTAAAAAATCAATGATGCCAAACAAAAATACGTTTCCAAATATTGATCTATAGTGCTTTCCAAAAGGAAGGAGAATTTACACTATCAGTGATTCCTAGTTTTAAATCAATATGCCCAAATGATTCATATTTGTTGACTATACAATGGTTATGTTCCAGAATGATTCCAAAACTCATCAAATGCTTAAAATAACATGATTCTCTTGTAGATATCAAGGAAATAAAACTATCAAGGTGACCAAAACAATTTTAAAAAATGAAGTATTAAATCAAGTGTGAATTTCAAAGGTGTATGGTATGTATGCCTCAAGCAAACCCAATGACAAAATGGATATGACTGTCATAGCATGTACTGCTGTTGGAAATTGCAGCTCTTCTTATGTTTCAATATGCATGCTATTTCCAATTTATTTACTTCAAGAGTGATGAAAAGGATTCCAAATTTTTTGCACCAAGTATAAACACAATCCCAATGTCAGTATTGTAATGGCAAGGTAGTGATATGTAGTTCAGATTTGGTTTATGGGAAAGTTTCCAATACTAAACTTACACTTATGAAATTATACTAATAATAGAAGCAATCAATTAATCAATATGTATGCCAAGTATCACTATGGGACAGAGATAATACCCAGGTGTGCCAAATGCCAATGAAAATCAAAATAAAAATCTTCGACTTAAGAATGCAATTTTCAGTATGACAGTACGTAAGATAAATACGATGACAAGTGTTATTCAAGATGCCGAGTCAAAGGATAAATACATATGTCATGCTTATGGCAATAATTTCAACAAGTTGCATAGATTAATAATACTGATCTTTACCATTAAATAAGCATCCAAAATAGATCAGATGGTAAAGCTTTATGATCTTCTTGTGTTTATGTTTTAGGTGTCCAATAGATGGCTGGCTAAGAAGACAATCACAATAAAGTAGGTGCCTTGTGGTAGAATGGAATTATGGGAAGACAAACCAGACAAATTTTAACCAACAGTGATCTTTGGGACTATATAAGGGCCTAGGGTGTGCAATGTTTGATAGTTTATAGCTTAGGTGTCAAAGGCATGTTGGTAGGTTGGTGTAGGGTCAAATGAGAAAAGGAAATATGGTGATGGTTTCCTCCTTTATGAATCTACAGTTAATATTTTATGGAGGGCTGAGAGGTATGAAGATGGCTCAATAAGGAGCCTAGAGCCCTTGCTTTGAAGTTTTATGGCCTTGGGATCATGGACGAAAGCACCCAATCCAAGGTGAGTGTAAGGCGGGCCGTTAGGTTCTATAGGCCAAATCAGTGATGCAAATGGCCTTGCGTTGAGGGATAAGTTGGCTAGGGCTGAAGGGGATGGTAGATAGGCTAGTTTAGGATGATAGGGGTGTAACCTAGGGATTCCTAACAATGTTTTTACAATGTTTTTATGTGCCTTTGAAGTGTATGATCACTGTGGTCAAACAAAGTAACAAATGCATCTTCAAAAGATAATAGTGTGTTCGCCAGATCCTCCATTCTCCCATCAATTGGGTGACTAGTACAGCTGGAAGGGTTTGTTTCACATGGGTACAATTTATCATTTTGCATTAAGAGAATAGGGCGGTAAACAAAATGAACTAACTCATTTTCCATTTATCATTTTCCATATTAGCAGATGAACTCCCAAAATCATACATAAGAAATTTATTTGCATGTTTCATCTGTGCTAAGTGTACTGCAACCCGATAGGAGACTCCTGGAATGTCATTCATATTATAGTGTGGTGTACCTACCACACCTACCCAATTTGATCTATCCCCACCAGCAACATAGCTGAACAAGGTCTGTAAAAGTCCTCCTATTGTAGGATAATTCTGAAAATCCTGAGCTAATTTGTTGAAAAGCATTCGAAAAATATTTGTAGGTATATATAGCCCAGGTATCAAGGGAGCTAAAATTGGAGCAAAAGTAGGAAGAAAATACTCAAATAATTTGAAGATAATAGTAGCATCCTCATGAAATCCTGCATGTGATAATAGAGTCAGCCTTGAAAGTCGATGTGGAAGGCCTTTTAGGCACCTGGTCACCAAATACATCAACATGGCAGCTCCACCAAGACTGTGAGAAACAGTACACACTGAATAACGAAGATTGTCTGTTGCATCATAAGATTCCTCATCAGCTTTCAACTATCTTAGCTTAGACATATTTATCTCATGGATTTTTTCAATCATTGCAGGGATGTCTTGTGTTCCATGTTCATTGATTGAATACCTCCGGTACCTGGAAAATTGATATATCACATGAATACATCAGCTAAGAATACAAAGCAAGCTAAAATGTCACAGTTAACAAGGCACTCATTGCATTCCAAACTATAGAAACAGGAACATAGTATAATGCAGAATATGATTCAAAGCAATAACTCTGCTATTGATATGAAGTACACAAGCATCAATTCAATTCAGTCATATATTCAATGAAAAACCTAGTAGTTTAAGTTATTAATAATTTACACCTGCGAGGGATGTCAAGAAGCACAATATGGTTTTTGAAAATGTTTATTGTGGCAATCCGTATTTCTACCTAACAGATTTAAAGATAATGTGTACTGCCAAAATTGCACCATGCTTGGAAAACCAAGGTCTTTTAAACAAATTTGTCTATACCAGTACATGCTGGTCCAGGGAAAATATATTTAATTGATATCTGTGAATAACCAACAGCAATCAATGGAACTCAAAGTTAATTCAATTGGCATATACCACAGAAATGCATGCCAATGTAAGGGATTTCCAGGAGGGTCTAACAAAACAATAAAAAAATATATGCCAAGATGTGCTTTAACTGTATAGAAAAATTCTACAGCTCTAGGTGTCTAACGATTTTCATCAAATTACCATAATCAGCGAAACATAGTACATACTGAAGAGCTTCATCTAGAGTTAGACACTAATGTTATGGGGTTTTATTTATCAATCCATGATGGTCACCTAGAGATATTTGACAAAGTGGCATTAGGCCTCTCACAGTGAAAAAGTGTATAATGATACCTTGATGAATAATAGCTCTTTCTTCATCATCTTTAGACCTTTGTGAACTTGTCCAAGAAAGATTCATAGAACTAAGTTCTTTCAACCAAATTTGCCTAAACTAGTACATGGTGGTCCTAGGAAAAGAAGCCTTATTAATGTCTATGAATAACATACTGAAGGGTATCATCTGGAGTTAGAAACTAATCATTAATGTTATGGGGTTTTACTGCTCAATACAAGGTGGTCACCTAGTGATGTTTCCAAAAGAGGCATTAGGCCTCTCACATTATTCAATGATGATACTCCAGTATACAATAATCTTTATGTCAATGTGGGTAGTCACATTTCATTTTTCATCATCCAAATTTCCTCTCTCCTCTATAGCGCAAGTTCAAGGAGTCGCATATGTGGCTATGGTTCCCTCATGAAGAAGGGTGCAAATAAAAGATAAGTATTTTGGGGTTCCTTTTGTTGATTTTTCTTCATGATGACTTTGTACTTGTAATATTGAAAATTTCTTCTTAAGAAAGGTTGTTGGGTTCTCTCTCAAGTTTGGGTTTCCTAGGATAAAAAATATTGTGTCTACTATGCATGGTTATCTTTCTATGCTCTTATTGTTTCCACTGCATTTTCAGTGTAATTATTCTATGATAACGGTGGCATGAAATTTTGTTTTGGAATGTTAAGAAAATAATTATTACATATGGAAATAGAAAAATCAACACCCCCAATGGCTAGGGTTTACCCTAAATGAAGCCTGCAATCACCACCGCCTTTGGTAGCCAAAGTTGTCCACCTCATTTTCTACTGCAGCATGAAAAAGCCGAGGTTGAGATTCCCTTGGCATTTTTAGTATGGATGATCCTTCTAAATCTAAGGCAGAGGTGTTCCTTTATTTACTCAGATCCTCAAAGTCAACCAATGTGAAGTACCCAATGCAGAATTGGTTCGTAAAGAGGGCAGAAGCCATTCCCAAGCTAGGAATTTCATCTTCAAAGGAAAAGAGAAAAGCCCTTATTATGCATGAGTGAACTCTAATAGGAAAGTTTAAGTTTATAGGCCTTTGGCCTAGTCCTCTAGTAGTTCAAGCATGGATTCTGTAGAATTAGGCTCCCAAGAGTCAAGGTAATGTATTTGATGTTGCTTGTGGTTGAGATTTTTTTTGTTTTTATTTTATAGCAAGGAGGAGAGAGACCTGAGCTTCAGATCTCATGGGTTCCAAGGGAATGTTCCTCACCCATTGGACCCTAGGATTTGATCCAGATATGAAGATCTCTGTAGCCCTTGAGTGGGTCAAGCTGCCATACCTCCCCATAATCTTTTGGGATGAATCCACTCTCAAAGACGTTAGAAACAAGCAGGATCATTTTATCGACTGAGCTAAGACAAAAGGAGGTAACTATTCCTATGCTAGAATGTGTGTGGAAATAGATCTGGAGAAGGGTCTTCTCAAACAGTGAAAAAACCTATGAGGAACCAGAGAAACCATGTAATAACGGGTGTACTCCATAATGTGGACCGTCATTTTTTTTTCATAGGAAAAAAATAAACCAGAGAAACCTTGTATTTAAAGTCTATTGAAAAGAATGGAATTTACTAACCTGTGAATGGGATTTTGACTGCAAATTCAACTCCAATGCTCTAGAACTCTATGCATGCCTCTTCAAATCCTCCAAGTTTGCTCCAATACCATTCTATCCATGGCAGCAATTGAAAATATATAGCCAACTTTTCAAACCCCTCAATCGATGTCTCAATTTCAATCTGCATGGCCTAATAGATGCCCAAAGATGCCTCTCAGACCTGATTCATCCTCTCACAACCAATGAACCACTTGCTCCTACCAAAGGGAAATATTTGGGACCGAATATCGATTTGCCGGGGTGCTTGAACTGGTGCAGGGTTGTAAAATATGCCCATCATTAATCATTGGCGCTACTTGGCTAGTTCAGCATGTGCAACGTCCATTGTTATTAATCACTTTCCCATTCAGAGGTCGAAGAATTAATCGGCATGGTTATTCCATAATGTAGGAGTATTTAGTACCAAATTTGTTCAATATTGTCGATGGAGTTAGTTACAGTATTATGTTTAGATATATAATATAGTTTTTTTACAATATATAGTTCTGGCCTTAGCCAGTTTGCATGTCTCTGAGCCTGAACATTGGCATCAATAAAACATTAGTAGAATTAAACTTCAATAGAAGTTGCACTGGTTTGAAAAACTAGTAGATATTTTACAAGTGAAAAGCCATACCATACAGACCTGGCCTTCAGTTGCTATGGCCAAGTGGTGCCCAAGACTTGATGACTCTCCACATCCAAAGGAATAGACATCCCCATTTTCAGCCACAACGAATGTGGTATAATCACCTATAGTCACATGAACGGCCTTCAGCCCTAGAAGTGATTCCACAACCTTGGGAATAGTTTCACATTCTTCATTTCCATGACCCAGGAAACCATATCGACCCCATCCCCATGTACATACTCGTCCATGTTTGCCCACAACAGTAGCATGCCATGAACCAACCGCTATCACAATTGGCTCTAGCTTCAAATGTTTAAATTGTTCAATCATCTGGGGGTACTTTTTATCTGTTCGAGAACCATGTCCGAGCTTGCCACCTAAGCCACAGCCAATAGAATATACTGACCTGCAGATACCCACATATATGCATGTAATGTTATTTTCAAATTCAAAGAGGGTTCTGCAACACAGGCATCAAGTAGTTTCATAAAGTCAATGGGAATATAAAATAAGTTACAAAATTTACGTTCCACTGGGCTGACAGCTGAGAGCTAACAAATAACAATAGCCTGCTGCAATTTGTACCACAGGAACGTTCTCCATATCACCTTTTAGTAAATGTGGTTCCTGATCATGGAGATCAGTTTGATGACCAAGAATTGCATTTGAACCCCAAGAGAATGTGTAAACTCTACCCTCTCATGAAAGAACAGCTGTGAAGAAATTACCAATGACTGCTTGCACTGCAAAAATTCCTTTCAAAGACTCCACCAGCTATGGAGTAGTGGTAGTACTAGAGCCTTCAATCCCATACTCTGAGTCACCAAAAGAGTCTTTCCCAAATGCATAAAATTGTCCTATATCACTGATAAGCATCGTACGCCCTGCTCCTACAGTTTCTTGGATAATACGAATCCCCTGAAGAGACCTGCATATGAATGATGTAACCTCCCAATTCTCAACCCATGTTGATTTAAAAGGAGATTCAACACTGCAAAAGCACAGTACACCTTGGGGAAAATACCAGACAAAAGAACACACAGGCACACACAGGCATTTATTGAACACCTGATCAGTCTTGGGCGCCATTCTTCATCTGTTGTCCCATGGCCAAGCTGTCCAGAACTGTTAGAACCAAATGTATAAACTGCACCAGACTTCATTACTATGACACTATGAACAGGACCAGCTATGGCTTGAGACTTTTCACGCCTGTATCATGTTTCCCCAGCTACCAAGAACTGCAATACCAACTTCCAAGAACATCCGCATCTTTCTTTCAGAGTTTCTCTCTCTGATTGTGTCATGGGCTTGAATACAGCTCTGCTTTGACACATGTCCAATGCTGCAAGTTAAGATATAAATGGATTAAATTCAGGGGAAAAGTTTGTCAGTTGTCTAAAGAACCGTGATGAAGCCTGCAAAATGACGAAACAATTCAACCAGGTAAGCATTACAATCATTAAAATATATTGCAAAAATGAAGCTAAACAAGCTTGACAGTTTGCAATCCATTCTGCCATTCTGAAACCATAAACACAAAAACTTGCCTCTAGTCTGGCAAGATCTTGAGGATCCAGATTACATTCCGTAAGCACATGTAGAACAATGGAGGGATTGGCTGCTAGTGGAAATTCGCCCTGACTTGTACTTCCATAGCAATGTCATTGTTGTTGGTGAATAATTTGCAAATGAGGTTCACTTGAAAGAGGACTTTCATTGACTGCGTAATATTGTATTGATGTAGACGGCCATAGGCCACTTCTTGTTGTGGTGTCCATGCCAACTACAAGCAGCAATACCAGAAGCCTAGTAGGTGATATATGAACTGCTACAATAACAAGACATTAACAAGACAACAATGTGATGAGTATCCAATAATATGCATCAGCCAAATTCCATCCATTCGCTGTCAAAACTGTGAAAATACCAAGCAGCATTGTTGAGTGATTTTGAATCCCAATTTTGGAAAGTGGCATCTAGCTTCCGAACAGAAGGTAACTTCATTTTTGCATTGCATTGAGAGATACAAAATCTTGTTAGTTTAGGTCAAACCTTACATAATATGAAACAAAGGGGTTTTGGATGCCATTAATATATAATGTAATCGTTGTTACAAAATTTACATACCACTATTCTAGTGGAACTTGAAATAAGAACATTAATTGATAACATGCATAAAGAACAGAATGAGCATTATTTAGGTGGCAACCTTGAAAAGAATGAGCTAGACACAAGTTCCACAGTTTTAGAAAGGGAAATTCAAACATATGAGGCTCTGTTTGATGGAGAGCAGATAAAGCAACTTGGGGTTCAGACATGTCAACTTAAAGAGGAGCTGCAACAAATACTTGAGGATAAAGTTAAACTAATGGGTGAACTTAATAGATTCAATGCTTCTCTTGAAAAATTAAGTTGTGAAAAAGAAGATTTAAATCAGGATCTGCATTTGACAAGAGATGAATTAGACCAAATCAAATATAAAGTTGGCATAAAGGAGAGGTTTGAAGAAGAAAAAAGTCAACTTGTTGAAGAGGTTACAACTATCCAATATGTTAAAAAGGAAAATGATCGTTTGTTGAAGGATGTAGAGAATCTAACTCATCATATTAGAGAAGTTGAAAGGGAGTATGCAGAGATGAAGTTTGAGTATGGTTCAATGCAGCAGCAACTCCATGCTCTGGAAACTTCCAGAGTACAATCTGTAAGGGAGATAGGTGGGTTGGAAGAGCAATTGTAGAAAGAATGCTCTAATCTGGTGCCAGATTCATCAGGTGCAAATAATTAGCTGGAGGAGCTACAGCAAGAGAATGTAGTTTTAAAACAAAAATGTGAATTACTTTTGAAAGAAGTTTAGGATTCCACAGCCGATAGGGATAGATTAGATTCCGAAGTTCTTAGGCTCAAAGATCAGCTAAATGCTTCTACAGAAGTTAGTCAGTCATTAAAGCATGGATTACTGGAAGTAGAGAAAGAGAAGGAACAACTTGCCACAGATTTTGAATTGTGCAACATAAATTTAGGAGATTTGGGTGTTTCAAGTAATTTGGAGAAAGCTGAATTAGACTTTGAAGTGAGAGACATGCAACAACAAATCGTCAAGCAAGATTCTGAGCATGCTGATAAAGTGTCAGTTTTGAAAGAACACCTAAATGAGGTTCAATCAACTTCAGAAAAGCTTCAGAAAGTAGTCCGGGAAATGCTTACAGATCCAGGTAACTTTGGCAAGGGAAGTGCAAGGGTACCTTCTGGTGTGTCAAAACTAATTCAAGCTTTTGAGTCCAAGGCCTGGCACGAGGATGGAATATTGGAAGCGGAGCCTATGCCAAAAGCAGAGGATCAATCACAAGAAATCCATGAAAGGTCCATGAAGCAAGTGGTTCTAGTCCTATACAGGATGGAAACATACTGTTGCAACAACTTAGGGAAGCAGATGGTGAGATAGGATGCTTGAAAGCTACTCTGACATTGCTTCAAATAGATGCCAATATTATTAAGCAGCAACTTATGGAAGACGAGCAACAGAAAGGATATTTGACAGCCACCCTGAAGTAGCTAGAGGTTGATATTGATGTGCTCAAGCAAGAAAAAGAAACACGGGATGAGAATTTGGTTACATTGACAGAGAATAATGAGCAACTCATGGAATAGGTATTGAAAGATACTTCTCAAATTGATGATTTGCATTGTCAACTACACAATCTAAAGCATCGTGCTTTTGAGAATTCAGGAGCACTGGAGAAACAGCTAGAGACATTGTAGAGAGAATTTGCTGAGAATAAATCTTCATTAGAGGAAGAGAGAAGTTCTTGTGTTATTGCAATGCTTCATGCTGCAGAAAGTCTAGAAGAATCCATCCAACAAGTTTCTTCTGATTCCCATTTTGAACCAGATTGCTCAACTATTAATCTTTGCCTTGCTACTGTTCTCAATGCTACCGTAGAAAAACTTAACAACTTGAGGAGCCTGGAGATAAAACTTGAAATGTGTTGTCTTGAGAATACGGAGATACAAAGATCATTTGAAGAACTCTCTCAGAAATTGGAGCTCATTCAGCAAAAAAGAGAATCAACTGTTAGAGTACTTAATAAGACTCACAGTAGACTTAGAAATTTGATTGGACTGACCAAAGACACTGAAGGAGATGGACAAAGTGAAGAATCTCTCTTCTCTTTTGATATCATGTCTAACGATTTAGATAAATTTACTGAACAGTTGCACAAAATAATTGAGGAAAGATCACAGTTTGAAACCATAGTGGGTGAGCTTGAGTATGATTTATTTACAAAAAATAAATCTATTCAAGATCTTAATGCCAACTGTGCAGAGCTGTCTAAAAAGTGCATTGAAAATGAGACAAAATTTGAGGGGAAATATGCTAGCATGATCTCCCAACTGTCTCAACTCTCTGCTGAGAAGGAAACTTTGTCCTCAGAGTTGGCTGCTGTTCAAAGGGCACTCTTAGAATGGGAAGAACTGATGAAGGACACTTTGGAGATGCACTCTCAATCAAAGAGGCACTTGGATGCCATGTCAGAGAAATTGGTTACTGCTATTAAAGAAGTTATTCAAGATGAAATGTCTGTTACTAATCCTGACATACAAATAATTTCTTCTCTAGAAAGTCATGTACATTTGGTTATTTCCAAGTACAAGGCATCTCTTGAGCAAAATGACCGGTTGTAGAGATGCATAGAAGAATTGGTATCACGACCTGATGATGGTTCTAGGAAGGAGGAAACTCAGTTGCCTTTGGATGTTGCCCTGAGAAAAGCCTTCAGTTGCAAAGAGATGGAGCTGTCTCAGTTACGTTAGAGACTTGATGAAGTGGATACAGTAAGATCTCAACAGGAAGAACAGATGAGGGATCTCAAAGAGAAAAATTCATCTCTGAGAGAAAAGCTTAGCATGGCTGTATCTAAAGGAAAGGCATTGGTTCAGCAACGTGATGCACTGAAACATTCATTGACAGAGAAGTCAAATGAGCTAGAGAGGTGTTGGCAAGGACTATAGATTAAAACTACTACATTGCATGAGGCTGAAGCAAAGATCAAATCCTATGGAGAGGCTAGAGAAAGTGTCGAGGCATTGGAATCAGAGTTAGCATATATCCAGAATTCAGCGAACAGTCTTCGTGAATCCTTTTTCCATAAAGACACCATTCTTCAGAAAATAGAAGAAATTATGGAAGAGCTGAATTTACTAGAGCAATTTCATTCCATGGAAATTATTGAACAGATTGAGTGGCTTGCAAGGTCATATTCTATTGAAAATGATACACTTTCTAGAATTTTGGACCAGAGAATACCTTAAAGAGATGGCGAAGATGATGCCAGTTTTATGGCATCAAATTCAGAATTAGATGCTGTCAACTTGAGTCAAATTCAAGTGGTTGAGGATTTAAGAAGGAAACACGAGGAAATTCAGGGTAAGTACTTAAGTCTGGCTGAACAATCAGATATGTTGGAGCAATCTTTACTGGAAAGGAATCATCTTATTCAGAGATGGGAAGAGGTCTTGGAAAATGTTGAGATGCCGGCTTCAGTAAAAGCAATGGAACCAAAGGATCAAATTGAGTGGCTTGGCAGAGCATTGGATCAGGCTCATCATGATGTGGCTAATGCTCAACGTCAGATTGAAAATGTGCAAAATGCTATTAATTTATGTTCCGCTGAACTGGAAGAATCATAGAGGAATGCGTTTATTTTGGAGGGTAATCTTTCAATAGAAAAGCTTGAGAAAGAGTTTCTTTTGAAAAAAATTGAGGAGCTTAATTGAAAATATGAAAGTCTGATTGAGCAAGCAGCTAAAGATGCATATGATAAAGAAACATTATCTAAAAACCTTGTTTATTTTGAGGCAAAAGTTCTAGAGCTAGAGTATAACTTGGAGACTATTAATGCTGACACAGAAGGTATGATAAGGAGATTGGTTGATATGGTTGGAGAAGTGTTTGAGGGTGAAATTCATAATGAAATCCCTTCTAGTTACACTACTGAGCATTTGGAAGAATGTCTTAGGAAGCTCATAGATAGGTTCAGTGTTCTATCTGAAGAAGTTAGCATGCTTAAAGTAACTAATCATGAGGAAGCTATGGGCACTGTCATTCCATCACATAGTGCACAAACGCTTTCAAGGATTCAGGTTGCATTTGATGCAAAGGAGCAAGAATTATTGGAAGTGTATAGGAAGCAAGAAGAAGCCACTGAAGCTGTGGCATCACATAAGAATGAGCAAGACAAGCTTATTGAGGAATGCAGAAAATATTCTGAAGAGATGGAATCTATGAAAAAAGAAAGAGATGCATTCAAAATACAGCTTGAGCAGTCTGAGCAAAAATTGTCTGTGACAAGGGAGAAGTTAAGCATGGCAGTGGAAAAAGGAAAGGGGGTAGTTCAGCAACGTGACAGCTTGAAACTACTTGTGGATGAAAAAGTAGCAGAACTTGAACAACTGAGAATGGAGCTTCAGGTGCATCAATATTCATTTAATGAATCTAAACAGAAAATTAGAGACCTATCAAGTTCTCTAGACCACTTTAAAGTGATAGAATCAGAACTCATCTCTTCAAGAAAGCATGCTACAGAGGTAGAGCAATCTTTGTGTGAGAGTAATGAAATGATGCAAAGAGTGATGACTGCATTAGATTCTATTGGTACTATTCATCAATTTAAGTTTGGGGATCTTGTGGAGTTGATTGAATGGCTTGGTAAATCATTTCAAAACTTACAAGGTAAAATAGTATCAGCTAAAGAAGATGTTAGGAAATCAAAAAGAGGAGCAGAATTACTAGTTGCAGAATTGGATGAGGTCCATGGAAGAATGGACATCCTTGAGGATGAATTAGCAAAGGCAGAAAATGAAATCATAACTCTTAAGAAAGAAAAGAATGCAGCTGAAGCTGCAAAGGAAGATGCCATAATTCACCTTGAGCATACAGCAGCTGCTCATGCAGAACAAAATCAGGCATCAATTCAAAACTCTGGACTTCTAAACTTATGCACAGGTCTTGAGCAGTTGACGAGAGAACATGGTTGCTTGCTTCCTCTATTAGCTAATGATTTTCTCAAGAAGTTGGAGCTTTTGAAAAGTATGGAGGATATTTTGCAAGGAGTCTTGAATCAGCTTGTAGGTTTAAAAGTGCCCAAGGCAACTGGTGTATTATCAAACCTGTCTGAAGAGGTCTATCGACTCTGTCCTACTAATTGCTTATGTATCTGTTATTAGGTGATTTAGTTGTATGATTCACGTAACTGTGGAGCTGCTGTGGAATCATTGTGTTTGTTCTGGAGTTGTATATGTTAGTGTATCTTTCTTTGCCTTGCAACAAATGCATGTTCCCTAGGTTTGGTTACTAGTGGTACTTTGGCATGTTTGGGTAAAACCTTTCTTCATGAGTGTATGGCATATCAATTTTTTCATGAGTGTGTGGCATATCACTGTGTTTAGGTAATCTTAGATCTCTTTAGCGAAAATTAAATAGTTTTTATTTTAAGGGTTTACCTCTAGGGGAAGATTAAGGAAGCTGTGCAGTTTCATGACAGCTCTGACCAAATGGTGCATGTGCCTCCCATCCATTAGAACTGTGGTCGTAACAAAATTTACATGTTAGGGGAGCTTAACTAATCATTGTTTGCTTCAAGGATAGGGTTTTCAGTCACTCAAATTGCATGTGAAATGCAACCCGGTCTACCAAACCAGAAAATTGTCCTAGACAACAAAATTCCATGAAAGATAACAAAATATATGAAAGTACCAGCCTCCGGCAATTGCATCAGATTCACAAAGTACATAAGCTAAGCAAATGGAAACATTTGAAAACAGAAGAGCACAAGAATCATGACTGCACATAAAATGAGGATGAAATATTTCTTGAAATGAATCCAAACTATACAGATTTCAAGATATCATAATAATTGGGTGAACAGGAACTTCGACTCCCAAAAGAGTTTGCAACTTTGCACAGGGTAACTCTCTTCAACGCACACAAAGGCAAAGGCATCCTAATGGGTTTTGACTGTTCTGCCCCCACCCTCTTCAAGCAGCATTGTTGAATCCTTATAGGAAGGGTAATTTGAGAAGAGCCTCATGTCATTAGGACCACCATGAAATTGTGAAGGACGAGCATAGATTATCGAACAACTATAACTGGTCAATGCAGACCTGCAAAACCATAGTATGGAACAGGGGTGCCTAATATACGGGTGATTCCATGAAGATGGGCAACAATTTTTGGCCAAATTTGGCGATGAAAACCTGATTTTTTACTCATGTGCTAGATAGAAGCCCTCAAAACGCATATATTCCATGAGAATTTTGACTTGCAGTAAAAAAACAAATTGTAGAATATTATGTTGGCTTCATAGTGATATTTTTTTTAAAATATTCTGATGTCATTTAATGTGTGAATTTTTGCATTTAATGAACTGTGTGACCTTAAGAAAATTGAAGAAGCTAATAAGTGGCTCGTGTCCACGTAGAGTAATTCAATCTTGCATTAATAATTTAAAAAAATATATATATATGAGCATGATCTACATAAAATGCAGTGTGATGTGCATATTTTTTTCTTAATTTTTTTCGCATTATACAATTATTTATTATTTTTCGAAAGTGACCACATTCGATTTCAGCATCGTTTTAAACACATATTTGTCCACGTAAAGGAATTTTTTCTATTTTTTCAAAAATTGAAAAGCCAAAGTTACCCTTTTGAAGAGGACACGTCGATATGTGATGTGTGCATTTTTAAGAATTTTTTGGTTGTGTATTTTTAACTCTGCGGATTTTTCTTTGAGCTGCTTCAAAGTTGCAGTGTGGTTTTATAAGTATAAGTTTTAGAAGTAATTAAAAAATAAATTTCATATGAATGACAAAATGTGTGTATGATACATAAATGGATAGAAGATTCGTTGGTGAATTTATCGGTATCAACTCCGCCCAGTTATGTGCTAGGAATGGCAGGGTTTACACCTCTGCAAGGCACAGGAAATTTTTCATTTGTTTGAATGAGGGCTAAGTCTGTTTTTTTAAGCCCTCGACCGAGGTATGAACCTCGACCGAGATATCTAAATACCTCGGTCGAGGTATTTAAAGCAATACATTAACTCATACCCAATAGCTATTTCTAATTCCCGACATATTCGTATGGCCAAAGATCCTTTAGCTTATCACTAGATTTGACAAGCACTAAGAGAGAATTTGACCATAAAGCACTGACCTTTACATCACCAAAAATGACTCGCCCTAAGGGCTAATTTGATCAGATACCAACCATTATACTTACTATGTTTATTTATGTTTCAAAAACTGATCCAATTATTCATTTTTGAAAGTTTACAGATTAATCGATCTGGAGGGCATAGATTTGAGCCAAGTTTTCCACAAATTTATTGCAAACTTTACAGCCACATAAGGGCTAATTCACTGAATCTACATGCAGAAAACATATAAATAAAGAAATACACAGACCCCAAAGCTTATCTTAATGTACAAACCTGAAGCATCTTAAAGCATGCCCAATTCATATATAGTGCAAAAAATACATGGGTACATTCATATTCAACATATTATAAGGGTTTTATTAAAGTCGGTGGGTTTTTAATCAAACAGAACCTCTAAAGCTCGATGAGTACTAGAAATGTTTTGAATACTGATCAAACCGATCTCAATGGCTGTCAGCGATAGCTGCTTCAAGGGCTTCCTTTGGGACCCAAATCATTAGGTCCGATGATCGAAACCCTCTACAGATTAAATAACCAGGATTTCGTGAAGAAAATTGAGGGTGTCTGGGGTTTCAACCAGTGAAACGACTTGGGAGTATTTAATACCAAATTTGTTCGATATTGTCGATGGAGTTAGTTACAGTATTATGTTTAGATGTATGATATAGTTTGTTACAACATATTGTTATTATTATTATATTGGTATAATACTGTTTTGTATTAAATGTATTTTTTATTATATATATTATAGAAAAAATGTTTTGTATTAATTTATTTTGTATGTAATATTTATAGGTTTTTAATATAAATTTATGTGTTAGAAAAAATGTTTTGTATTAATTATTTTGTATGTAATATTTATAGGTTTTTAATATAAAAATTTTATATGGTAAACTAATTTATATATTAATTTTAATGAGTTTATATATTTATATTATTTTAATAAACAATACATAGATGAGTACAAAATGTCTATGGAGTCGATGGTCAACATAACATGGTTGACTCCATTTTGAGTGCATAATATGATGATGAAAATGTTTATCGCTCCCATATTATATGAGTTGATCTTCTAAGGTCTAGATAATATAATTTTTTCTATAACGACCGCTGGTCCAAATAGTAAAATATCCTTTAACTCGCGTGGATTCCACTGATTTAATTAGCCAAGGTTCCAAGATTGTGTCCAAATTAGCCTATAAAAACTATAATTATATGTCAAGGTCATGCAAATTAGCCTTATAATTAACATTATATGCCAAGGTTTAGTGGGTTTAAATGTTTAGTGAGATTTTGTATATGCCAAGGTCATGTCCAAATTAACATATAGTTGGGTTGCATTAATTCAGTTTTGTTAATATAAGGACTTGTAAATATATATTATATATATGTTAGAATTTAGTAAAATGTAAAAATTCATTGTCAAATTTGTAATTTTTTTCATTGCCGGAGTGACAACTAAAAATGACCAAATAAATGACCAATTGTTATGTGGTCATTTTTAGTCTAGATATCCCGTGACCAAATTTGGTCATTTATCTTGGTCGTTTTAAGTTTTTTTTTATCTCGTGACCAAAAGTGTCATTTATCTTGGTCTTTTTTAGTTATCTCACTTAAATTTATCAACTTTGGTCATTTATCCCTTGAAAAAAACTGTGGTGACCAAAAATTGTGGTCTCATGGTCACTAATCTCTCATTTTCCACTAGTGCGAGCTGGGCATGATTCCTCCAAGGATAAGGGTCAGTGTAGGCTTACACATAGCCAGGGGACACACTCAGCAAACCAACACAGCTGGGTTTACCAGGCCATCAACAAATCGGCCAAGCCAGCATAGTCCAAGGGACCACCACTGCATACCAGCAACAAAACAACCCTTCACGGCCCTGTGCAGAAGCAAAAATGACTAGGGATAACCCCAAACAAATGATCAGCACAGCTCAAGCCCACAAGGCAACACAGAGTTGTTCTTGTCCCTAGCGTGGCCAAAACAACTCAGCTGCGACCCAAACCAGGGTACCTCAGTAGCCTAAAATTCACAATGAAAACGATGGAAGCTATGCACAGTCCCAAAACAGGGAAGAAGTCAAACTCCCAACACAGTCCAAAGACCAATAATTACACGCATGTAACTACCCAGCAATTATATCCTGACAGGGAAAATAATTTCCAAGCAAATCCCGACAGCCCAAACGTAGCAACAACCACAGTCACCACATAAGGAAAACAACAGTCCATCCTGGACGATTCAGAAAATGGGGAAGACTTACACAGTCCCCCACTGGGGAAGAAACTACACACTCTCCGCCTGTGCGTGAGGAAAACTTGCACCCAAACACCATGGGGAGAACAACAGTGGCTCAATTACACAGTGAAACCAACAGCACATAGAAAACATGGATTAAAACCATGGTCATGAAACATACCAGCAGAAATTGGGCCCCCCTTGAGGCCGTTCACCTTCTCACTGCATGCACAAACCAAAGAAGAACTGTAGACTGGTGCGCGAGGGAATAGATAGAACGTCTCCCTACGTGAGGATCCCTGTGTGGGAGTGAACCGACAATGGTCTCGACACATGGATGAACAGAACAATGGTGCATAGGAGGAAGAACAAACAACGGCGTCTACGCATGAGCATGAACAGATCGACCACAACCGAGGGATGGGGAGAGAAGGGAAGGTTGCGGGGAGAGTGGAGTGAATGCCGTCGTGGGTGGAGTGGGCGTGTGGGCAAGGGACTGACAGTCCTACCACCCCACTCCCAAAAGCAATAACTCCTCAACCACCAGCCATAACTGCCCCCCTAACAACAAAACCAAGTCATTGAAGAGGTTGGTGAAACAATAAAGGTGGCAAAAGAAACAAGGTGGCAACACATGGGTTTTTCCCCCATAAACCAAGGTTTGACATCCCCCACCCCTTATCCTTTGAAACCATGCCCTTTTCATTCAACATTGCACTGTCATAGCTGGTTGTGGTTTATTTTATTTGATGTGCGTATTTACATGATGCCATATTATAATGTGCCGGATAGCACAGCGTACCATCGGAAACTATTCCCATTGCCGAAACATACACACCCAAATTGATGGTGGGGATTTTTCCTTGAGCTCCTCACCATGATTAATTACATTATATACATCATGCAAACGGGGTCAAAATCGGGACATTACAGTATTAATATGGTTCCCATCAATGGGTGAGATACAAATAATGTGTGACATGTATCTGGATGAGGCGGGAATCCCCATGCTCATGAAAATGTCAAAAGAATAATTTGATCTATGCCCTAAAATACAAGACCCGATCATATACAACCGATGATACAATAATGGTTGCATCAATGTGAGGCTGAATACAATACTGATCTGGTACATTGGACCCATGGCATTCTCATGGAATCGTATATCTTCATGACTAATGGTCTACTGGATCTAGAATGGTACATAGTTTTACGGACTCGTTGATTGAGAGTCAGAGTCTCTATGCTACAAGTATGTTGCATAATTCTTAAATATATATAGAAGCACTGTTGGGGCTTCTGAACAATGTCTCCAATGCAACCCAGAAATCACAAGGGACATAACCAGTTTAGGTCCCTCAAGTAGACTCATCAATGTGCTAGAGTCAGGTGACATCTTGGGTCTTCGACCAAGTACTGTGTGGACCAAACCCTGTACGAATCTCAATGGTGTGATGATGTAGTTGGATTCGAGCATGTGAGAAACAACCATCCCAAGAGGCACTAAGGACTCATCTCAAGTGGTCCAAGGAACTCATCAATGAGGTTAATGAAACCAATATACAAGGACCTCTGGATCTATCCTCTGAAATATGTGTGTTGTCGTTGATAGAGGGAGACCTTCCCCTAGTCAAGGCAATGGTGTTTCCTTGATGAGGGAGATAACCCAAAGGTGTGAGAAAATTTGTGGAATGACCCACTGAATGCGGGGGGGGAGGGGGAGGGAAAGAATTGAATAGGGGTAGGGGGAGTGTGGTAGACTCAAACTTCCTTTATTCAGAGTATGACGGTAGGGCGGACAAGGCAGCAAATGAAACTTGAATCATGGAAATGGGATCATAGCTGTAATACCAGGGATGTCACTGCAGATGTGAAATACTTGGAGGAGGTAAAAACTTTTGATATTGATGGGACCCAAGGAAGACACATTGCAGAGTACTCTGAACAAAGGCGACCCAAAGTGGGGATGTTTCCAAACTATTTTCTATGGGGTGATGTCTAGGGACACCATTGTGGTACGATCTCGTAGATTTTTGGTAAGCCCAAGAAGGTAAATGCTTGATGGTGCTTTCAATTTTAGAGAGTCTGAAAGCATGAAGAAGACTCCAGTGGGGGCTCTTTTTCGTTGGTAGTCTCATGTGTCCGAAAAGGGATAAAAGTATACATAGAAGAGCTCGCCCATCCTATAGGGGATGCGAGACTTCTTTACTGTTGGTAGTCCAATTAGGCTGGAAAAGGTTAAACCTATACTGATTGGACAGTCATTCAAATACTTTTACGAGCATGAATGAAACCAAGTTTTTTCAGCCATCTTTTCTTAATGAGAAGGATGGAAAAGAGCTTAATGACAACCTATAGTGATATTTTTCGTAAGGTGCAGCCCATCTTCCCAAGAAAGCATAAAAGTATGCAGAGGGGAATGGTCTAGGCTTGAATACGCCAAGGAGGTCCTTTCCATTTGATGGTCTATATGGCCCGCAAAAGGAGGTAAATGACATGATGTAGAAACCCTTTTCTATACTTTAATGAGCGGGAAAGGAAGCACCTGCGCTTGGCTATCTTTTCATTGTTTTTAAGAGTGAGAAAAGAGCTTAAATGAAACTTCAATATGGTCAACTGATTGCAGTGGCACAGGCGATACCCCATGTCAGGACGGTGTACAGTGGTCCAAAGGTCATCCATGCAATATGAACGTAGTAGAAGGCTCTCAAACATACCAATACATGCGTAGGATAGATCGCGGTAGAGGCTTGCGAGGTGGTGCGACAGAGGCACACAAATTGAGGCAAATCTTGGACAGATGTCAGGAGAGCATGTGTGTGAGTTGCAGTGGATGGACTTGACTACATGCGATGTGAGTGCAAGTATGGGGGCACTTATATGCCAAATACATGCAAGAAAAATAAATCATTTTATGGACAATGGTCCAAAGGTCCACATGAGGTGCGATGGATGAAGAAGATATCTATGTCTTAAAATACAAAAGAAAAACAAAAAATGGCATTCCTTAATGGGCGATGGCTCGAAAAATCACATGATTAGTGGTCGGGAAGTGTGATACTTTCAAGCAATAGATTAACTCCATGAATAATTCAAATACCCAAGGAGACAATTCAAATTCAGTGAGTGATTCTAGCTTAAATGACCCTCAACCATTGGTTCACACTCAGTTAACCACTTGACCAAAACCCTAATTAACTCACCAAACCCTAACTGAAGTCGAAGTGCAATAAATGACTGAATCTCTACTAAAGGAGATCAAACACATGTCATAGCAAGCAAACCATCAAGTGTTAGTGCTCCATGACTTCAATGAACCTCGATGAGGTTAACTAAAGCTGAACTGACCATCGAAAGTTGGTGGAGGCGCCTTGTTGACTCCAGATCATTAAATAATAATAAACAATCATTAAATAATATATTTAATGACAAGAGGTTCCTTAATTGACTGGTTGAACTGATTGTAACCACTACTTAGCAATTAGGTGCATTAATATCACTGAGATCACCCCCGGAGTGCTCCAGTTATCCTCCTTGACTATAGGAGAAGGATAAGTTAGCCTCCTTAACTGTAGGTAGGTGTGGGTGTGACTGGATGATGGAAATTAATGCTCCATTGATGTCAATTAATGTCAATTATACTTAGGATAGTGGTTTAACTAGGCCAATTTGACCAAAAGAGTGTGCATGATGGTAAATGTCTCCAACACCCCCCCTTAATCTATACTCAGGAAGAGTTAGAAAACATAGATGCATAAAATGCTAGGGACCTAGCAACTAAGGCCATAGGTCACCCTGCACAATGCTGAAACTGAAACAATGCTCAAAACAAACTAAGTGAGGAAAAGAGGGAAAACCCAGTGGGATAAACCCCCCCTCAAGCTGAACACTGAAAGTAGTCTGGATCACCCTGATGAAATCACCCCCAACAGTGAACAGAGATAAGTAAACTTGTTTTCTAAAAATCTCTTGGTGAAGATGTCTGCAATCTGCTCATCAGTCAAGCAGTATTGCAGAATGATGGTCATGTCATGCACTAGCTCCCTGATGTAGTGCATGTGAATCTCTACATGCTTGGTCCTCTACCTGCTAACTGGATATGTGGATATCTTAATAGCACTCTGGTTGTCACAAAAGAGGACAGTGGACAAAGTACTACCAAGAGCAAAATCTGAAAGAATGCCTTGCAACCAAACTGCTTGGATGCAAGCATTCACTGCTTCTCGATACTCAGCCTCTGCTGAAGATAGTGCTATGGCAGCCTTCGTTTTGCTTGACCAGAAAATAGGGCCACCTCCAAACATGAATACATATCCATAAGTTTACTTCTAATCAATATAATCACCTACCCAAAAGGAATCTATGTAGCCAACCAGCTCTAGCTCGGAGTCTGCAGCATAGTGAATGCCATAGGTCCTGGTTCCCTAAATGTACTGGAGGATCCTCCTGGCTTCCTTCCAATGAATATCATGAGGCTGATGCATGTATCTTGATACATCATTCATGGCATAACAAATATCAGGCCTAGAATGTGTCAATTACAACAAGCTACCAATCAACTGTTGATAGATAGTGCAGTCCATGGGAGGTGTGTGTTTTCCTTCTTCAAGGATGATCCCTGAAAGGAAAGGGAATGGTGTAGGCCTACATTCAGCCATGTTAAACTTGACTAATAGGTCTGAAATATATTTTGACTGAGTTACCATAATCCCATCAGAATTTTGCTCGATTTCGAGCGCCAAAAATTGTTTTAGAAGCCCCAAATCACTCATTTCAAAGGCATTGTGGAGAGCAGTTTTGATGGCTGAAATGGAGGCAATTGTGCTACCTGTGATAAGTAATTCATCAACATATAAAAAAATTATAATTATATCAACATCATGCTACTGTAAATACACATTTGGATATGATCTACATCTCTGAAAGTTTTGCGAGAGAAGGAAGGCATCCATCTTGGAATACCACTCTCTTGGGGCCTGTTTTAACCCGTATAGTGACTTCTTTAGCTTGAAAACCAAAGATGGATCAGTGATGTAGCCCTCAGGATGCTTCATGTATATCTTCTAATGAATATATCCATGGATAAAGGCTGACTTAACATCCATGTGATGCACCTCCCAGTGCTTGGATGCGGAAATAGCCAAAACAAGGCGGATGGAGTCCATTTTTGCAACTGGTGCAAAGGTCTCATGGTAGTCCACTCCTTGGAAAATGCTTGCTACCAGCCTTGCCTTATATTTTCAAGTGCTTCCATCAGCAGCAACGTTTTTCTGAAACACCCACTTGCATTGAACCAATTTCCTTCCTGGAGGAAGAGAAACTAGCTCCCAAGTAGTGTTTTTTTGAAGAGAATTCATCTCTTCATCCAAGGAAACTTGCCATCTCGGATCATTCCAAGAATGGCAATAGGATTTTGGATCTGAAATAATAATCAAATAGCAATTTTTTAACATCAAATTATCAGAACAAGAGAGTGCAATACTTGCTCTTTGGAGGGTTCTCCTTGGATCATCTGGATTTCCAATGTTGTCTCCTGCGAAGGAGAGTGTCTGTTGGGCCCATGTAGGAAGATGATTTTGCACTTCAGGTTCTGATTCAGTATCTAATTATTGCTGCACACTGATATCAGAAATCAGAGGATCCAAATCAGGGTCATCAACCCCAATTTCATCATCCAAATATTCAATGGAATAGGAAGGAAATTCAACAGTTTTCTCCTTCACTAGTTCCACCTCCTGAAGAGGTTCAACGAACTTGACACTTCTCTCAATGATGATCTGTTTGGTATTGATATATAGCAGCTTGAATCCTTTTGATTCATCAGAATGCCCAATAAATAGACATTCTATGCTTTGCGGTTGCAAAGCCCTTCTTTTATCAAGCGGAATCCGGGCCCATGCAGTGGACCCAAACACCCGTAGGTTCGACACATCTGGCTTGTTTCCGAAGTATGCTTCGGAAGGAGTATTTCCTTTCACTAATGAATGTGGCACACTATTCTAAATGTATGCTGTTGCATGCATGGCTTCAGCCCAAAAATTTGTGGCAAGCTTCTTTGCCTCCAACATACAGGTGGTCATTTCTTTGAGAGACCGGCTCTTCCTTTCCGCTACTCCGTTCTGCTGGGGAGTGTAGGGAATTGAATGTTGGACCTGAATACCACTTTGGGAGAAAATGTACAGAAAATCATTACTGACATACTCCCCTTCATTATCAGATCTCAAGATCTTGATCTTAATCCCAAAGGCATTTTCAATCAAGGCCTTCAATTCAGAAAAATTTTCACATAGTTCTGATTTCTTTTTGAGAAAGAAAACCCATGTATACCTTGAAAATCATCAATAAAAGTAAGGAGGTACCTTGATCCATTCATGGATGTGATAGGAATTAGACCGCTGATATCAGAATGTATCAGCCCCAATATGCTTTTAGCTCGGTTTACCTTCCCCCGATCGAACTTGTGCTTAGGGTGTTTTCCAATCACATAGCCCTTGCAGACTCCCATGGTTGCCTTAATGACCGAGAGGCCTTCAACCATGGAGTTTTTCTGTAATTGCTACAAATATTTGAAATTAATATGGAAAAACCTTTCATGCCACAGCCTACTAACCTTATTTCCATGAGTTAGCAAAGCGGTGGGCTTTACATCCGCAACAAAGTGAGCGAACTCATAGGTTTTTGCATGATTATTTGCAAGGCCTTTTGCAATGAGTTTCCCGGATGCAATTTATGTTATCTCAACATCATTCGGGATGAAAGAGACTCTCTTAGGATCTCTTGTATGTGTCATCTAATATACACTAAGCATATTTGCTGCTAGAGATGGTACATACAAAACATTAGAAAAAAAACCATTTTCTATATCTACAGTACCTTGTCCTTCGGAAATGATGGTGGAGTCATCTCCCATGTGGATGGGGATGGATTTTCCAGTCTCCAAGGATGAAGAGGAGTCTTTTTCAGCCATCATGTGATTCAAAACTCCACTATCAATCAGCAGTGCTTTAGACATCGAAGTGCTTGCCATGAGGGCATGACCTTTCTCATGCTGTGGTTCCCGATCTTGGTGATCTCTCCTCCAAAAGCTCTCCGAAATATTGATGTGATTCCTCTCAAGGAGACAGGTTGCTTCATCAAGCTTTTTCTTCATGCAGGAATGTTCAGGGTGAAAACCCTTCCCATAGTAAGAACACCTAACTTTTTCTTTCCCATTGTGCCCTTTTCCTTTGTTCTTCCTTGAGCCGGAAGATTCATCATGCTGCTGATTTTCAACTCTAGGATTAGGAGCATCAAAATTAGTTTTATGATTTTTCTGCTGCTTTCCTTTACCCTTCAGATCTTTAGGCCCCAAGACATGGAGGGCTTGATCATGGGAATATCAGATGATCCCCATCTAGACAAGATTGTCATGTTCATTAGTTAGGGACTCAATGAAGGCATTGAGTGTAGGCATCTTCCATCCGGGGGTTGTGAGCTTCCCCACACAGAATGTAGAAACAAAAACTGAATAATCAGCCCCGAGTTTGGAGAGGATGGCTAGGATGAGCTGATCATCCTCCTTCTCCACTTTGCATTTATTCAAGAGGAAAATAGTATGCTTGAACTTTGTAAAGAAATCATTCAAAGTCTTGAAATTGGAAGGTTGGAGAGACATGAGTTCATTTTCGAGTTGGTAAACTCTCAAGTCATCATGATTTCCGTATAGAGATTCCAATTTGTCCCATATTTCTTTCGGTGTCTTTAGATACATAAGATAAAAGAGAAGGTCTTCAGAAATAGAGAGGCACAAGAAACCGAAGGATTTATCCTTCTTGTTCAAGAATCTTGATTTTTCTATGGCGGATCTAGGCTCAACTTCAGTCTCCATGGCAACTCTATGGAGTCCTTTGGAGCGCAACTGAAGCTCCATTTTATTTTTCCATGTGTGAAAATTGTATGGAGTCAAGAGAGGTACTGAGGAGGCCATCTGGATATGTTGTAGCAAATGCTTCACCTATAGAAACCTGAAAATCAAAACAGAAAGGGAAAAATAAGGTCGGACAACCTGCACATTCTAGGCTTTCATCACACCCAGCATAGTCAATCAAGAAAGATTGATCAACAAGTTATTTACTTGGGATATTGAGTGGTAAGCCTTGGCTTCTGGTGCAGTGCTGGAATTTTGAGCTATTGCTCACTTTTCATGGAGAAATCTGTTAAAAAGCTTGTTTTTGAGAGATAGATCTTCACCCCGCCGTATGCTATGATACCATATTAATTCTTGCACATGATCTAGGAACTAAGAATCAATCTCATGGAAGAATGTTCTACACCAGAATGGCACCTCTCCGTCCGAGTGCCGACTTTCCTTATGTCGACGTGAAAAAGGACACTTATGGATTGAGGTTTTCCTAGAATACTATAGCTTGGCTTATTATGGAATACATTTCTGCCTTCATCTCTGCCTGTGACCACTTTCCCATTGTTTCATGAAAGTCATTGAAAGTCACTAAAAAAACACTTATATTGGAGGACCCATATCTTGAGTTTTGTAACTCCGTTTGACCTCATTTTTGCGTTGTTGGAAAGGTATTTCAGTTAGAGAAAACTTTCCTGAAGACACCAAATTCTGAAAGTGTGCATAAATACCCTAAAAATGCGTTTTTTGTCCATTCGCGATTTTTCTTAAGGAAAACCCACGAATGTGCCTCTTAGCATTTAAAACATTAAAACATGAGTTAATTGGAGATTAGTTAAGTCATTTAACTTAATTTCCTTAACTGCTGTAACTTCTCCAACCTTCAAAACTACCTTATTTCCCCCATATAAATAGAGGTAGGGAGGTCCATGAGAGGGGACTTTGGATTTTATGCATTGTTATGCTGGAGGAATCGGGACTCTCTTTGCCCACACCTTTGCCCTGGAGGTATTCCCCTTGTGTTGCAGAGCTTGGAGGCTGAGTTCTTTGGAGAAGAGAAGCAGCATATCTAGATCAAGGTTTCATGAGGTGCCAACTTGAAGAGAAGGTATATTTGTACTTGTTTTCAAGATTAATAAAGATGTGATGTCCTTCTTCTTCCCAAATCATTGTTCAATGTGTGATTGAATCTCTGTTTCTGATCATATGATGATGTTATTAAGATCATTTGTTTATGTTTATTTGATTATCATTGTCTTATATGTGGTCATAATGGTTTGAGGAAGGTATAACTTGTTTTGCAGGTCTCTTGGAGCGAGAGGAGAAAGAAGAGGATTGAAGAGAAAGCTTGGACCAGCCTTCAGTTAATCAGGTGTGGATATTTCTCATCTCTGAAACTTGCTGTTATATACTTGCTGAACATTGTGCATCTCTCTTTCAACCCCAGTACGTTGATGGCCTCTTAAACCCTAGCCATATGACACTTTCGTTTACAACAGAACTGGCGACTCCGCTGGGGATAGCCTTGTCTGTTTGGGGTTTTTCTCTTTATTTCTTTCAGCCTTTTGCATTGTTTCAGGTCCCTCTTACCACTTAGGAACACCCTTCCAGTTTGATTACACACTTCCCCTACCTTGTTTGGGTGGTTTCTGACCTCTTTTTTGGATTTTGCTACCTATGCGCGGGTTGCTGTTCTAAACAGTCTCGCATACAGTCTTATATGCGCGGGTTGTTGCACTAGACAGTCGCGCATGATTCGCTGGTTGCCCTTATAGACAGTCGTGAATGCTCCTGTAAACAGTGTTTTTCCTCTTTTTGGGATTTTCTTCTGTTTCTAGGCTGTTGGGTAGGTCTTTTAGGGTCCTCTGCAGGTGCATGACTCTAGGGAGTTAGTGTCATCCTTTTGGTTGTTTTCTATCTATGTGCTAAGCCTTTTATAGCATTAGGATTTTCTCTTTGCTCTTTCACCCATCTCCTTTGCTTGGTTAGATTTTTGGCTTATGTTTTTGGTCAGCCTCTGTTAGTGATCTTTGGCTGATTTCAGAATCTTGTTGGTGCTGGTTTCCTTCTTCTTTTGCTGGTTAACTTCACCGTGCCAAAATAGTTGGCTTGTCTTTTATGCAAGTCTTTCTTCCAAGTAGGGTTTATACTGACTTTAGGGCATTCTAGAGTTTGTTTGGTGGTTGCATAGCAAAGTTCCTTTTGCTTTGTTCTTTTTATCTGCATGCTTTGCTTTGTAGGTAGTTTTTCTTTTGCATTTTATAAAAGAAAATTAAAAAGAACTTTTATTTCTTGCTTTCCCCCCTACTTCTTTCTTTGGTTTGACCTTGTTGGACAAGGTACTGAGCAGCCTTTGTTTGTAGGTTAGATTGATGCTTCGGACTTCTTGACCTTTGTTTATGTCAGTCTTTATGCTCAGTATTTTCATTCCAAAGTGTTGGCTTGTTTAATTTTGTAAGCTTTCCTTTTAAAAGAGGTTTATATTCAACTTTAGGGAAACCTAGGGTTTGTTTTTGGGGTATAAAGTAGTTGTCTATTTGCTTTGCTTTCAGTACTTGTTTGCATTAGTTTATAGGCTGATTTTTATTTTGCATTTTATAAAAGAAAAAGACAAAAACATATATTTGCTTTATATGCATGTAGATTAGGCTGTTAGTCTAGATTGCATAGCATAGCATTGTTTTTGAAAAATTTAAAAAATATAAAAAAAAAAGATTTGATCTTTTTTGGCTTTCAAGTTATTTGAAAATATAAAGAGAATAGCTATTTGCTTATTTTCATCTCATTTCTCTTTGCTTAGTCATTTTGTTTTCATTTCTTGAGTCAAAAAACCACATCAGTTTCATACCATTTACCCTCTGAGTAAGAAACAACCCATAAAATAAACGATATAATTTTAAAATTTATTAGTAAGCTTTTATTTTTAGGGCCTTCCACCTACTAGCTTAGGCTAGGCTTGTGGGCTAGGGAGTGTAAACTTCCCACAAGCTATAAACTCAGACGTAGTGGACCATTCATTAGGTAAATCCTTGGTTCTACCGCTGTATCTGGGAAGCTCCTCTCAAACGGGAGTTAAGCACGAGGCCGCGTGGAGGCTTGGACAGAGGAGATAACCCTCCGAATCCTTGTCAAAGCGTAACTCAGGACTTTTGTGCATCTGGGGATTCTGTCTAGGCAGAATTTCAGGCTCAGCTACCCTGCCCATGCGTACGAGTCTGGCTTGCGACTGTCCCCCCAGACAATAGGTATTATCAAGGTAGCCTTTAGTCTCTTGTCTTTTAGGGCTCATACACAGGAAAACCGGAAGGTTATTTCTGGTTCACCTCGGACGGACTTGGAAGGTAACCCTTGTGGACAGTGCAGGAGGGTGGTGGGTGATTCCTTCACTTGTGCCTGAGAACCCCTCAAGGATGCCAAGTAACTGTTCATCAACCTTTTTCTGGAAGGTATATCTTTATAGCCTGTTTAGATTACTTGAGACTCTAGGATCTTTTAGTGAGTGCTGTTTGGTTTGTCTGTGCTTAGTGGGCCTTTAGGTGTCTGCTTTGTAATTTTGGTTGATCATCAACCTCAGACTTTGTCTCTTGTTTTGAATCTATGGCTAACATCCCTTTGAACACCAACCAAGAGATTCCCTTGCCGAGAAATTCTTGTACTATTCCTCTCACCGGGAATGTTGGTGTTCCCTTGATGGCCACCTTGAATCTTCCGGGATTCACCATAGGGCTACCGGTGTGGTTGTTTTCCACTCCAACTGTCCTAAATGCTCCTGATGCTTCTCAAGTAAGCACCTTATATCAAGGGCATCAAAACACTGTCTCCCCTTCACCTGTAGTTAGTTCTCCTCCTCCTTCTACCTCATGCGGTGAAAGAACGGATACTAGTAACCAGCAGTCTAAAAGGAGTAAAAGAAGAAGGAATAGGAAGAAAGCACATAAGCAAGGGGGCACTCATTCAACCTCTTCAAGTAAAGTTGAACCTCACCACCCAGCCTCATTTTTTCAGGCTGGGGGCACCCATCCAACCTCTGCAGGTCATGTTGGATCTAGTCACTCAACCTCTAGTGTTCACGTTGAGTGCACCCGTTCAACCTCTGTTTTTCAAGTTGAACCTTCCTATCCAGCATCTGGTGTTCACGCTAGTGAGATCCTTCCCACCTTTCAAGGTCATGTCGGATCCAGCCACTCAGCCTCTGGTGTTCATGCTGAGTGCACCCATTCAACCTCTGGTTTTCAAGTTGAACCTCCCCGTCCAACCTCTGTTGTTCAAGTTGGACCTAGTCATTCAGCCTCTGGTGTTCACGCTGAGTGCATCCGTTCAAACTCTGGTTTTCAAGTTGAACCCTCCCATCCAACCTCTGTTGTTCAAGTTGGATCTAGTCACTTAGCCTCTGGTGTTCAAGCTGAGTGCATCCGTTCAACCTCTGGTTTTCAAGTTGAACCCTCCCATCCAACCTCTGGTGTTCAAGTTGGATCCAGTCACTTAGCCTCTGGTGTTCAAGCTGAGTGCATTCGTTCAACCTCTGGTGTTCAAGTTGAACCTCCCCATCTAACCTCTGTTGTTCAAGTTGGATCCGTTCGCTCAGCCTCTGGTGTTCACGCTGGGGGCACACACTCAACTGCTGCAAACCATGTTGATCCTCACCATTCAACCTCTGTTGTTCACGTTGATGGTGCCCGTCCTACCTCTGCTGGTCATGTCGGACCTAGTCTCTCGGCCTCTGCAAGTCACGCTGGGGGCAGTCTTTCAGCCTCTGTAGTTCAAGCTGAAGACAACCCGTCAACCACTGCGAGTCATGCTGACAGTGTTGACAAGTATTCCCGTTCAAAACACAAGCTCAAGTTTCCTTGTAAGCTTTGTGAGGGAGACCACCTTACTTATAAATGCCCTTCCATTGAGGAGGTGCGAAAAGTTTGGATTCATGGTCATCCCGTTTTTGAACATTCTGGAGTCTCTCAACAGCCAGCCTCTCTTAATGAGGTTGGAACCAGTCACCCAGCCTCTGTTGTTCACGCTGGGGGAAAACTCTTAGCCTCTGCAGTCCATGCTAAGAGCAAACCATCAGCCACTGCTAGTCATGCTGATTCTGTTGAGAAAACTGGTCGTTTGAAGCATCATCTTAAGTTCCCTTGTGTGCTATGCAAGGGAGATCATCTTACTCATCTGTGCCCTGCTATCCCAGAGGTGTGAAGAGTGTGGTCCAAGACTCATGGATTTTCTTCTGAACACCCTATAGTTTCTCAACAGCCTATTCAACCTTCGGTTGATCAAGTGGTCGAACAAATCTCAGATTTGGTCGATCCCACTCTTCTTTTGGAGAGTGTTCCTCATGTGATTGAACCAATGTCATCTTTGGTCAATCCCACTCTCCTTTCGGAGAGTGATCCTAATGTGATTGCACCAATGTAATTTTTGGTCAATCCCACTCTCCCTTCGGAGAGTGACTTTCACCAAGCGGTTGAATCGATTCCAGTATCGATCAATCCCACTCTTCCTTTGGAGAGTGATGTGTCTACTAGTCACATTTTATTTACTGCCAGTTTAGATCTTACTGAACAAGGGGGCACTGAACTTGTTTCAAATCAACCCCCACCAAGCTCTCGGATTGCTTCCTTTGATTGGGATAGCCTAGTTGAGCCGCGCCTTCCTTCTGTTGCTCCTTTCCAGATAAAGGTCAAAGTTGAACCCTATACAATTGCTCGTTGCATTGTTGATGAAGGAGCCTCAGTTAGTATTTTGTCTGCTCATGCTTGGCGAGGTATGGGATCTCCCAACCTTGTGTCGACTGCTAGTCAGTTACTGGCGTTTGATAGAAGAACTTGTGTAGCCTTGGGAATTCTTGCTCAAACACCTGTTACTTTGGGTGGGAAGACCGTCTTAGTTGACTTCATGGTGATATAAGACCCCTTGGACTTTAATATGCTCCTTGGACGTGATTATGTCTATGCCATGCAAGCTGTGGTGTCAACATTCTTCCGTGTGATGTACTTTAATCATGGTGAAGAAATTGTCACTATAGATCAGTTGGATTTTCTTGATCCTTCTCCTGACCCAACTAGAGACCAAGACTTTCCTTTGTTGATTCCCAGTGTTTCTGTAGACACTACCCCACCACAGGTGAACTATGTGGCTTCTTATCCTTTATGTTCAATTGCTACTGAGAGGCAGCCTCTACTTTCATGCTTACCTTCTCGGGACTTGGTCCCAGCAGTTGAACCGGTGAGTCATCCTATACAGACTGTAGAGTCTTCTCTCTACTCTGTTGATCCATTTGAAAGTCCAGATATGTGTCCTATCTCGGATGATTTCCTCTCTTTGGATGAAATATTCCTACAGTCTTTGATACAGTCTGACCTTCTGTTTCAGTTATGACTCTCCCCCTTTAGAGCATTCTTTCTGCTCTCCTTCGAGCTCGTTAAAAACAGTAAGGAGGCCGCGAGTTGACTTTTCCAGACTCGTTAAAACTTCACGGGAAAGATTATGAGTTTCTTTAGGCCCAAGTCTGACTCCTTAAAATAGACTTGACTGCCGAGTAAACTTGTCCATTCAGGCTCGTTAAGAATATGTGAATGGGCATCCACATTGGTGGTAGGTTATCTCTTTCTTGGACCATGTGGAATAATACGAAAAAGGATCCCTTTCTTTTCTACTGAATTGAGAAGAGTATTCTCAGGCATAGGTTTATCTCTTTTCCGGACCTGAGGGACTAAACTTACGGAAAAGGAACCCCCGGTATCAGCTTAGTTTTCTCTTTTTTGTGCTCTGGACCAAAACATGAAAAAGATTCTGAGTGTACTTTATGTCTTTGTCATGCTCGTTAAACCCTAAAGAACAAAGCATCGAGTTTATTGTTGTAAGCTCCATTTCTCGTAATCAAATGGATCTTTCTGAGTGATCTTGCCTTCCTTCACACTCGTAAAAATCAGGCTGTATATGCTGCTTTTGAAGGAGCGTTGGGTAGGTGGTAGTTTAACCCTTTTCGGACCTTCCCGACTAATTACAAAAAAGGTGCGCCTTTTCTTCTTCGGAAGTTAAGAGAGTTCTTCTCTGGTTTGTTTTATACTTTTTCGGCCTTAGGAGACTAAATTGTACAAAAAAGGACCCCCCTGGAGTCTTCTTTGGAGTTTTCAGACTCTCTAAAATATGAAAACACCGTCGAGCATGAACTAGTTCGGGCTCGTAAAATCCACGAATTAGTGCCTTATCAAGCATTCTTCTTTCTTTTCTTCGAGCTTGTCAAAAAATGAAGATGGTCCCGAGTTTGCTTTCTTGGACTCGTTAAACCTTTACAAGAAATAAGGGAAGGGGAAGGTTTATTTCCATGTCTTTTTATATCATGGCAGCAAGTCTTGTTTCCTTGAACAAAGCACCAGTTTTGAGTCTCTCAACAGTTGGGTCCTAGTATTTTGGCCTTATCCCGATTTAGAGTTTCTTACTCCTCCAGTTGGTCTCTTTTCCAATTCTATGGGGAATCTGTCAATGTCTCCTACATTGTATATTTGTTTCGTTGGTCCTTTTGTGTCAGAAGCTGCCTAAGTCACTTTCGTGTCGTTCTCACTGTTCAAGGATTAAACCTTTGTCGGCCATTCTGCAATTGCCTTGACCTTTTGTGTCGGCCAGTCCCTGGTATCATTTCATTACATCATGTCTTCAGTGGTCCTTTTTGTGAAATTTCAGTACCAATTCCAGATCCAATTAGTCTTGGAGTTACCTCGTGTTGGATGATGAAGGATGCCTTAATGCCTTCCTTCCAACGGATCTCTTCCTATCGACTGCAACACATCTTGCTCTGGGGATGAGATTTAGAGTTTTATGACAGTACCTTGGGAATTGTTGTCCTCAATGGAAATTTCCCTCGTTATTGGGTAGTGGGGATACCCTTATTGTCTCCTACTCGATGGATTCTTCAAGTGTTCGATTTCAAGTCCTTGTAATCACACTTGTTAGAATGTACTAGGTACCTTGGGGACCATTTTCATTAATGGTGGTTTCCCTCGCGTTTGTTAACGGTTTTCATTATTGACCGGTAATCAAACGGCTTCCTCCATGTTCGACTTCAGCTCCTTTATTCGCATGGTTAGGATTCGTACCTTTTTTGGGCAGTTTGGATTGAAGACCTTGGGGCCAACAGTAGCATTGCCATTTTTTGCTATTGCCCAAGTTGCGCAAGACCTTGTTATACTTTATATGACATTTTGCTGAGACATATATCCACCTTGTACTTTTGTGGCTATGATCAATTGTTGAGCATGGATCCACCTTGTTCATTTGTGGCCATGGCTCCTTTAGATTTGATATGGTGCCTTTTTGCATATTGAGCGACCATTATAGTTTCATCAGTTATACATATGTTGGATCTGCCTGTATCCTTATGGCGATGTTTTGTATATGGACTTGTATGTACCAGAGATCAGTTTTTCTGACATTTATCTCTCTTACAGGTACCTTCACTCGAGCCTTTTGATCTTTTATTCTCTGCTCTCTCCATGCTCAGCTCTTTCCTTTATAATGTATTTCGGCTATCGTCTTCCCCTCTAACCTCACACATTAGGGGGCATCTGTTATACACCAGAATGGCACCTCTCCGTCCGAGTGCCGAATTTCCTTATGTCGACGCGCAAAAGGACACTTATGGATTGAGGTTTGCCTAGAATACTATAGCTT
>LPNX011049211.1:239173-255059 GCA_001517045.1 Pseudotsuga menziesii
CACTAAAAAAACACCTATATTGGAGGACCCATATATTGATTTTTGTAACTCCGTTTCACCTCGTATCCATGCCGTTGGAAAGGTATTTGAGTTAGCTAAAACTTTCCTGAAGATACCAAAGTCTGAAAGTGTGCAGAAATATCCTAAAAATGCGTTTTTTGTCCATTCACGATTTTCCTTAAGGAAAACCCACGAATGTGCCTCTTAGCATTTAAAACATTAAAACATGAGTTAATTGGAGATTAGTTAAGTCATTTAACTTAATTTCCTTAAATGCTGTAACTTCTCCAACCTTCAAAACTACCTTATTTCCCCCATATAAATAGAGGTAGGGAGGTCCATGAGAGGGGACTTTGGATTTTATGCATTGTTATGCTGGAGGAATCGGGACTCTCTTTGCCCACACCTTTGCCCTGGAGGTCTTCCCCTTGTGTTGGAGAGCTTGGAGGCTGAGTTCTTTGGAGAAGAGAAGCAGCAGATCCAGATCAAGGTTTTGTGAGGTGCCAACTTGAAGAGAAGGTATATTTGTACTTGTTTTCAAGATTAATAAAGATGTGATGTCCTTCTTCTTCCCAAATCATTGTTCAATGTGTGATTGAATCTCTGTTTCTGATCATATGATGATGTTATTCAGATCATTTGTTTATGTTTATTTGATTATCATTGTCTTATATGTGGTCATAATGGTTTGAGGAAGGTATAACTTGTTTTGCAGGTCTCTTGGAGCGAGAGGAGCAAGAAGAGGATTGAAGAGAAAGCTTGGACCAGCCTTCAGTTAATCAGGTGTGGATCTTTCTCATCTCTGAAAATTGCTGTTATATACTTGCTGAACATTGTGCATCTCTCTTTCAACCCCAGTACATTGATGGCCTCTTAAACCCTAGCCATAGGACACTTTCCTTTACAACAAAGAATAATAAAAAAATAATCATGAAATGATGTTAATAAGAACCGGAATTGGTTTCCTCTCTTTATATTTAATAAACAATGAATGGTTACAATACCAATGTCAAGAAATAACTTAAATCCTTGAATAATTCAAATACCTAAGGAGACAATTCGAATTCAGTGAGTGAGTCTAGCTTAACTAACCCTCAACCATTGGTTCACACTCAGTTAACCACTTGACCAAAACCCTAATTGACTCATCAAACCCTAACTGAAGTCGAAGTGCAATAAATGACTGAATCTCAACTGAAGGAGATCAAACACATGTCATAGAAAGCCAACCATCAAGTGCTAGTGCTCCATGACTTCAATGAACCCCGATAAGGTTAACTGAAGTTGAACTGACCATTAGAAGTTGGTGGAGGCACCTTGTTGACACTAGATCATTAAATAATAATAAATAATCATTAGATAATATATTTAATGACAGGAGGTGCCTTAACCGACTGGTTGAACTGATTGTAACCACCAGTTAGCAATTAGGTGCATTAATGTCACTCAGATCACCCCCGGAGTGCTCCAGTTAGCCTCCTTGACTGTAGGAGAAGGATAAGTTAGCCTCCTTGACTGTAGGTAGGTGTGGGTGTGACTAGATGATGGCAATTAATGCTCCACTGATGTCAATTAATGTCAATTATACTTAGGATAGTGGTTTAACTAGGCCAATTTGACTAAAAGAGTGTGTATGATGGTAAATAAATCATTTTATGGACAATGGTCCAAAGGTCCACATGAGGTGCGGTGGATGAAGAAGACATCTATGTCTTAAAATAAAAAAATAAAAACAAAAAATGGCATTCCTTAATGGGCGACGACCCGAAAAATCACATGAGTAGTGGTCGGGAAGTGTGATACAAGTACAAGTCCGTAGACACTTGCATCGTCATGTCATGGATCATAAATCGAGGTGAATTGTGGGAAATGGTCCCGAAATTGATTTATGAAACATGAGACAATGGTCTCACAAAGCCATAGAGGGAGAAATTATGAAACCAGTGGCACAAATGGTGTCTCAAACAGAGTCTGTATGGTCCTGTTATGTCGATTGGAAAAAAATAGGTCAAATGCGGCCTATATAAGGGTGGGGTCCACTTGGTGAGGTGTCATTGTCACTATTCACTGTGGAGTTGGAGAAGTGCACCCTAAATATTCATTTGCTGATTTCCCTAGATCCAACCGATGGTTTCGAGTGTCACGACTTGCAGGTAAGATCTCTCGTTGAATCTCATCTTTTTGGTGGTTTACTTTCTAGATTTTGTTACCCGAAGGCCCTCCATGAGAAGTTTGGGGTTTCATGGAGGCAAGTAACTCTTTCCAAAGGAAAAGGTGTGACCTGGACACCTCTGTGGGGCATTTTTGAGTGACCCGGTTGCTCATTTTTCCCAAATAGGTGCAACTTAGCCTCTATTGGGTATCTTTTGATGATAGTTGTGGCTGGCATCTGGGTATTTGCTTATGCAGGATGGCTGAGATCAAGTGGTGAGAGAGAGACTACAAAGACCTCTGAGAGGCATCATTACAAGATGGGAATGTGAGAGATACACTGGCCTGTTGTGGATTACTGAAGTTCATGAGGATACCCCTCATGAAGAGCTTGGGTTTGCTGCTGCAAACACTGGTGAGTTTCTGGGATGTTGATGAGGAGACGTTCCTCTTTCAGGGAAGCGTATCAAGATTACACTGGCAGATGTGTACTTCCTTATTGGGATCCATATGTTGGGAGTGGTTGGTGACTTGGAACTGGTGTTGTATCCGGGGGAGACGTTGGAGGAGTTGTGTGATAGACATTGTTACGCTACGGCGTATGTGCGTGGCTCTTATATCCTGATGTGTGACATCGAGGATTTGTCGACATGGGTGGTAATGACATTACTACTGTGTATCTTGGGTTCCATAGGGAGCCACAAGATCTCTGGAGGGAAGCTTCAGCTTGTAGAGTGTGCTATAGGGGGCACGTACTATGGATGGGGCCAGATGTATCTTCAGGTTGTTCGGCGGCAGCTGAACAAGTCGAAGACATATGGGGTAGGATTTTGTTTTGGCTCCTTTCTGTGTGCTTTCTTTTTCGAGAAAGTACCTACACTACACCCACACCGAGCTATGTAGGATAGTTGTCCACGGGAGCCACAGATGTACCGGTGGTGTCAGATGATGATTCGAGAGGGTGGCAGCAGAGTGGCCCGCTTCTTTACTGAGGAGTTGTTAGAGTAGTGGCGTCAGCTTCCAGTAGTGGTTGAGGAGTATTGGTACGTGGGTATGGACTATCATGGGGACCTCGATATTCCCCGACCTCTTGGCCAGGCGTGGGGACCAGCTGGTATGTATGCATGATGCTTGTGTGTTCATATTTATACATAGTGTAGTTTGAGCAGATTGATAGTTGTATGTGTGGAATAATGGTGTCCTTGTTTATGTATGCAGATATTGGTCCTCGCCCGCTGCTTGGGCATCGGAGGCGGGTAGTTACCATAGCTCCTGTGGCGGTTCCTACTGGGAACCCTCGTAGGAAACGGCGGGAGAGGGATGAACTGCTGCCGCATCTGGAGTGGCTTGCTACTGGTATCTCTGATGATGGGTGGCATCATCTGAGCAGCAATTTGATCACTTCTATTCATAGTTTTCCTCCTGAGTGTACTGTTGTGATGAGAAGGATGGCTATGGCCTATAAGCAAGTTCATCAGGTTGCGAGGGGTGATCTTCCTACGGAGGATGAATCTTCTGAGGAAGATGACGATACTGAGTGAGATGATGAGTTTGAGTCAGATTAGGAGCCTAGTGGGGATGTCCCTAGTGCATCGGTTCACTTAGGGGTTTTTGTGTTGTTATGTATATCCTGCTGAGAAAGCATATGTGGCTTCTCATTTTGTATTGGACATGTTTTGGACATGTGACTTATCTATTTATCTATATATATTTTTTACACACGTGGATGCGCTTTTATGGTTTTATTATGTGAGTCTTTTTATGTTGATGTGGAATGCAAATGCCTATGTGATGTATTATTACACTGTGTGTGTATTTCTTAATATGGTTATACATGATGTTGTGGTTATATGTTTCCTATATGCGATTATGAATGTGCCAATTTAGAATATCATTAGCCATTTGATCTATGAAACTATTAAGGTTTCTGGGAACATGTGTGAATGTAATGGATTCAAATGCTCTAATCAACTGTTTAGTGCGCAGGAACTTTCTAAAGAGGCAGGAATCACATACCCGATAGTAGTTGTTCAACTAAGAAACAAACAGTTGGGAGTCTAAGAAGACATCGAGATGGTGAAAGCCTAACTGGAGAGCGATGGCCAAGAGGCCATTGACACCATCATATTCAACCTGGTTGTTTGTCGTAGTTCCCATGCATATTCCGTCGATGTGGGTAAATTCGTACGATGGGGAGTAGATGACCCATGTAGCCGAGGTGAGGTTTGGAGACCATCTACTTGCTCCATCAGCAAATCCCATATACCGGTTTGAGGTGTGCTCCATCTGGAGCAATGAGAGGAAATGATACATAAGAATCACTTTTCAAAAATGTGTAAAACAAAAAAGAGAGAAAGACTATAATACAAGTTATACTATCGTCACTTAAAGGGGTGACGTTAGGGGGAAAGTCGTTTGGACTTTCCGGGGATCAGCGGTCATTCCTTTTTGTGACACGATGAACCCTAGGAAATGGCCCATTGGGACACAGCAAGCACACTTGAAAGGGTTCAAGTGGATTTCATACTTGCGACATCATAAGAAGGCTTGTTGCAGGTCATCTATGTGTTGTGTTTGCTTTTGCGATCGCACAATGAGGTTGTCAAGACAAACCAACATGATGTCAATGAGGTAGTAAAGCAATGTGTCACGGCGCGCTAGAAGGTGGCTCCAGTGTTTTTCAAGCCAAAGGGCATGACTCGATATGTGAATGTGCCCCACAGGGTTGTGAATGTCATCTTGTAGCAATATTCTTTCCGGATTTGGATTTGGTTATAGCCAGAAAGATCATCCATGAAGGAAAAGGCTTCATGTCTGGTGCATCCATCGATAATCTGATCGATGAAGGGTGTTGGGAAGTTGTCTTTGGGACACGCCTCATTGAGGTCATGGATGTCTATGAAAACACAAATGGTACCCTATTTTTTATTCATGGGAACAAGATTTGAAACCCAAGTGGTGTACGCAATGGGATAAATGAAGCTGGTTGTGCGCAGCTTCTCTATCTTGGCTTTAAACGCGGCCACTTTGGATGGATGGATGGGTCATTGATTTTGTTGTATGGGGGCCACATCAGGCCATGTGTCGATGTGGTGTTCCACTATGGATGGATCCAAGATGGAAATTTTAGTGTAAGACTAGGCGAAGATGTCGTGGTATTCTTGGAAGAGAGCTTTGTAGGCAGTGACCTCTTCTAGGGAGCAAGATGCCCCCAGCATGATTTCTTCAACAATCTCATAATTGGTTGAGATGTCAATTTTAATGGTGGGTGAGATGTTAGCCATGTTCCCTTCTTCGAAGGTGTCTGGTGCTAGGATGGGGTTCTTGAACCAGTCGACTTTCCCATGGATGAAATCCTTGGTTTCCACGGAAAACTGGTTAGACTACGACACAAGTTCTTCAGAGAGGAAGAACGAGTGGTGGTGCATGTTGTCCCATGGGTATTTTGGGGCACTTAGGGATTCAAGTATCTCCTCATCATTGCAGAAGCAATGAAGAGATAGATCTGATGGACCATCGTTGGAGGTGGCGATAAGCAGGTCAGCTGGATTGGACATCATGTAAATGGACATGGTGTCTGAAGAAGGTGGTGGGGGGTGAACTTCTTCAATCAAGGTGATCTCAGACTCAAGGGAATGTTAACGGAGGTCATCTAGAGCCATTAAAAATTCGAGCAACTCTTGGTAATGGTGAGAGTAATGTACATACAAATCGCAAATGGTGCAAGCATGGTTTGTTCTCAATGCCTTGTTTCTGACTATTGGCATGGTTGGAAGTTTGACCATGGGGAGGTTTTTGTTTGTATCCATGGCCTCCAAATGCATGTGAATCATTGGTATCTTAGGGAATTTCTGAGTTAGATGGCCTTGTTGTTTACAGACAGTGCAAGGTGGGATCTGGCGAGGTTCTGTAGTAGCTTTGTCATTCTTTCCCCTATCCCTTTCTGGGTGGGGCAATGTAGGTGTGGGTGCAACGGTTGGATTTTGCAGGCCGGTTGGAGGGTGAGACTCAACCGCAATGGGTTGTATCAGGGTTAAAATAACCTAGGGAATTGGTGGTTAAGCTGGTGGATCAAGATACCACACTGGAATTCCCAATGTAGAGATGGGTAGGATTAAGGTGGCCATTACCGGCTAGCTCATAACACTAGGCGGGGGGAAGAGGAAGGGAATCATATGGACTAAAGATGAGCCTAGATAACTCCCTGATGGTTGTATGTAGGGATGATTTTGTGGTTGCAGCTGTGTGTAATGTTGTGACTGCGGATGATGTTGCAGCTATTGTTGGTGTTGCGGCTATAGACGATGTTGTGGTTGTGGTTGGGGCTACAATTGTGGTTGTTGTTTGGGTGTAGCGGTGCTGGATGAGACCATCCACAAGTCCATAGTCTCACTTTGTGTCGATGGTGGTGACACTAAGGGGAAAGGAGCCGTCATGGTGGTATCGACGAACAACCCAGGGCCCACATTCAACAATGGGGAGGCTGGTGTGTTTTCAACCATAGTGTTGATTGCAGGGGCGTCATTGGCATGTGTGGTCATCCTTTGTGGCTCAATGGTGGTGATGGTAGGGATAACATTAGCAGGTGCCATTAACCCTTGTGGATCATGACAAGTGAGTTGATCAACCGTCACGATCTTCCCTTCATGGGGGAAAATCATGAAATGGAAGATAGTTGATGCGACCTCTCTCATGGCGTACATATAACTTCTTCCAAGGAGAAGGTTATAGTCAAGTTGAGCATTGACGACCTCTATGTCAATCAGCATTGTCTTCTCGGCTAATGTGATGGGGACGTGGGGAAGAATTCCTTGGGCTTTAGTGGGATGGCCATCATAAGCCCGCAGAGTTGTGGAGGATGGTTGCAGAATTGGTGCTCCAAGTTTCTGCCAAACCAGGGTATACATAACACATGTGGATACCCCCTCATCCACTATGCACCGGTGCACAACCAAATTCCGGATAGATACCAAGATTTGAAAGGCGACGGTTGATGGCATGTGTGGTTCTCCATTCTCTGTGTCAAATGTGATCAACTTGGAGTCGGAAGGGTCTACTACCCCAAGGGCAGCTAGTAGCACTTTTTGTTGTGTTGGGCACATTTTGAGTACCTCGAGAGTAGAGATGGCCATTGGTGTTTGGGCCAATCCATCCACAATGCTATACCTGACTGTAGCTCTAGTCGTGGCATTATTGGCCACTCGGCGTATGGGGGGCGAGGGAAAGGGGTTAACTAAAGAGGTGCATTGAGCTATTTGGACATAGATGTCGCTGATGTGTTAGCGGGTTCAGTAGTGGTTCCGTACTAATTTCGTCTAGCTTATAGGTTGAACTCTTCAGTTGTCATGGCTAGCAGGTGGTAGAAACCTATTTTGTCCATGGGAGGTGCCCCCGAAGCATTGGGATTGGATTCGGGAGGGGGTGCAGTCGCCACCAAACCTTGGAATGGTAGCGGGTTTTGAAGCACCATAGGAGGAGGTCCTTGTGGTACTGGGTTGGGTTGGGCTTGGTTTGTCGTGTTTGTGGCCTATTGGGCCTTATTATGAATGTCCTGCTTAGTGTGACCCATGGGGAGACACTCGAATGTGTAGTGCCCATAGACCTCACAGAGTTTGCACGGTTGGTTTGTGCGCAACGGAGCATTGCGTCTTGGTGCATTTGTTCGTGGGGGGTTTTGGGTTGGTTGGTTTGCGGCGGCATTGTTGGGAGGGTTTTGTTGTTGACCGCCTCCCTGCGGTTGGTTATTGTCTTGGTTTCAAGGATGATTATTTCTAGCTTTCCCTTGTTGATTGTTAGGGTAGGCTGGTTGGGATGGTTTTGTTGTGCGAACACTTGTCCCAATGGAGCGGGTAGAGCAAGGCTTGAACTAGTTGCACTGGTGGTGCATAGTATATTTGTGGGGGTGGTCGTGCCACAAATGTGGGCATTTTTCCCACATATTGTTTTGTTTTCCAAGCCATGGCCTGAGCCTACTGCAGTGGTGCAGGTTGTGGGTAGGAATTTGTTGCTCCAGACTGGGATATCATTCTTGCGTAGTTTGGAGTTTGGTTCTGGTAAGCAACACTAGCAGTATTGCTTGCTTGTGGTGGGGCTATAGGTGGTGTCAGAAGGTGCTGTGGTTGTTGGGCGACTGAGCCTATGATTCCATCTGTAGCATGGGATGCCCTAGTGCATCCTGGTAGGAGGTACCTGGACGCGGAGCGTCTGGAATGATGTTGTACAGGTATCCAGACTGAGTGTAGATCAGGTCAAACTCTTGGGCTTTCAGTATGGCCTCTTCTTTGGATTGGGGACATTCAGATGCGACTTCCTTTACTATCGGTGGGAGTAAGGTTTTTAGAAACCAATCCAAGAATATATTGTTGCAAGTTGGATTTTACATAAACTATGACGTGACCTCCACTCATGGATGTGGTCAGTTATATATGTCGCAGCGCTCTAGTGGCAAGATAAAAGTATATCCACCCCTTCGTCATATCTAATGGGGAGTTGGAAATACTACAGGAACATGAAAGCTAGGGAGTTGAAATGTGGGTACTTAGCCTGCGGTACCCCAATGTACCATTTGGCCGTAGCACCTGTAAGGGTGCATTGGAATAGCCTCATCCTGATGGAATCATCTACGATGCCATTGGATGAGAACCATAGATGGAATGTCATAATGTGGTTTTGGGGACATTCCCATGCCTTTCCTTCAAAATTGGGAAGGTCTGATGGCAGCATGGTTGGAATGGGAAGAAAAAACGCTTGATGGCGAATAGGGTCATTTGTCAATTGAGCCAAATTAGGCAAGTTAAGACGAGCCATGAAAGGTAGATTTGACCCTAGGTTGATGTGAGATGGGGGAGGTATGGTGGTGGGGTTTATAGGTGCATAATGTACTTGCATAAGTAGGGGTGTGGGTGGTGCCATTGTAGATGGGCCAATGCCCCCAAGTGTGGTGTGTGGGGCAGTGTGGATGGACAGGCCACTGCCCCCATGTGTGACAGGAGGGGCAGTGTATATGGAAGGGGCACTGCCCCCCTGTGTGATAGGAGGGATAGTGTATATCGAAGGTCCACTACCCACAATTGTTGCAAGTGGGACAGCTTAAGTGGTTACTATGAGTGGTGGAAACTGACTGATGACAGTTTGCATGACCGTGTTGGGGCCACCTATAGAGTTGTTGGTGATAATTTGTGGTGTGCACATGGGTCCGCTAGCTATGGCTATGCTGAAAAATGGATCCGGGTTGGCACCAGCCATTGGGCTTGATGGTGCAGTATGTAGATCTGGAACAGACCAATATGGGTCTGAATCTGAATCAGAGGCTATGTGGACTTCTGATGGTGTGGGAGATCATTGAGAACGGTTTTGACGGTGTCAGTTTAATGTCCTGAATGGTGGTGGTTGGCCTCTTAGGCGTGAGGAAGAGCGTGGGGGATAAATTGTGTTAGATGTTTATCAAAATGGTGGGAATGATGTTTGGACCTCGGTTTCAATGGATTCCTATTAGCTGTAGGTGGTCACTCGGCCACCAAGACTGCCAGAAGACAGTGCTTGGCTTTTTCCTCATGGGCATTTCTACTCAATCGATGGGGGTCGTTGCCCATTTCGCTTGGAAATTCCTATCAGCGGCCAACTACTTTTGGGTTCCCATGGTACTCCTCATAATGATTTTCTCGGCAAAGCCCAATTACTTTCCATGGTTGAAGCAGTCAATGACTTAAGTCCTCAAATACTGGAGATTTTTTGAACTTAGTGTAAATTGGTAAATTTTAAGGCTCTCTCAGTGTCATGAATTGAGTTGGGTTAATTACGTGGTATGGTGTATATATCTTTCTATTTTTCTGTTATTTGGTGGCTGCAAATGGTTTATGAATTCATCATATTTTGGTAGAGTTCATGTCATTGTGTATGCAATCAGTGAATAATCTAAAATTTGTAAATAGATACATTTTTTACCCTGAATGTTGATGACCTAACTAGGTGACTACCTTACACCTATATTCCTCTTCAACCAAGAGAAGGTGTTGGGATCTCAACACAATGGGACTAAGCCCATCTGTAGATCCACAGGTCACCTCCTAGATGTAAGGTTGGTCAATGGGGAGGATGCTTAGCACTGTGAGAATCCCTCCTCTATCCCCTCTACTTTCTAGGTCATCCGTTTTTAATGGTTTAGAACAATATTTAGTGAAGGGCCTAGGACTATACAAGCTGTTCCCTTCGTCTTATCCCAGAATACCCTAAAGGGTGATGACTAGGTAGAGGAGGAAGGGTGATCAAGACTGTTAATTTTATGTTAATTTTAGTTAAGCTACATTTGTTAAGCCATTAAAATTTGTTTTGAAATTACACTTTGTTTGTTGATACAATTACAGTAAACTGAAATAGAAATAGAAATTGAACTATGTGCTGGATAGAGGTGGCTGAGCCGCACTCACATTTCCTATTAAACTAAAATTAACTTCTAATTGACAGACCGCACTTTTAGGATCAAATTTGGAGAGGTGATCATAAAAATTTTCTAACATGCAAGGGGGTAGTACAGATTTCACAGACATAAGCGGTCTGCCTATCTGAGTGAGGTCACACCTTTAAGGGGTAAAAGGGAGACCTATTTGCACTTGTGAGTCCTAAAAGAGCGATCTAATCCCCTGTTAAAGCCTGATAAGTGCGACCTGCTCCGAAATTGGGGTTTTTCTGATCCTGAGTCAGATCCGGCCAACAGTAACTTGTACTATGGCCAAACAGACTCGGATTTGCCTTGCGGAGGCTTTGGAAACAATAAAAGTTGATATTAAACAAGATTTAACCTATATCTGAAAATAAATTTTAAAAACTAGGGCATAAACTAAAACAACTTGAAATTTCAAAAAACTGAACCAGGGATCCTATGGGATCGACCCGGTATAGTCGCTAGTTCTGTAGCGGGGATTTCTCCTTTCTACAAGGGCAGGAATGGCTCCCTTCTGTCTATAGGATAGAAGGGTAGGTTCCTACGTGTGGAAAATGCAGTAAATAAATCAGACAGAAAGGAAAGCAAAAGACAGAAAGAAAATGGCTGTGAGCCCCTCTGCAAACAAGGTTATGGCTTTGCCCTGGATACTTGCAAACAACTATTATAAGTACTAAACCTACAAACAAATAATGCTTAGAAAACAACTAAAATAACAAAGCAAACACATGAACAAAACTATTTTATACCTCTCCTTTGGTGAAATGGGCCACCATGCACTGGCTGGAAGAAGCACCTCCCTATCTCACTCAGCAATGGAGGAGCTATGGTTGAATGGGGAAGATGAGTGGAAGGGAGAGGGATGCGGGTGGCTTGAGAGGCAAAGAGGTCTCAAGGAATCCACATGCAGCATAACAGTATGCAAGAGAGAAGTTCTTTGAGAGTGACACCCACCCCTCCTTTTATAGCTTTTTTGGGGACTTTTAGGGTTTTAAGCCCTTAGTAAGGGCTTTAGCCTCTTTATTGGGATTTTAGCCTATTCCACCCTAACTTTAGCTTTGTTTAGGGTTTTAGGCTCCTTTGAGGGGTTTTAGCCCCTTTTTGGAGGCTTTAGCCCCTAGGAGAGTTATTTAGGCTCCTTTTTGGGGGTTTTAATCCCTTTTACTCATTTTTAAGCCTTTTTGAGGGTGTGGGGGTCTAATCGGGTGTTACGAGGGTTGTGAATGGGTGTCCTTGGGTGGTCCAGGCCATGTAGAGCTGAGTGAGGGATTTTTTGGGTTAACAGACTTAACACACAAGAGGGGGAGCCAGTGGGGAAAATGGAATGGTTGGGATGAGTAACTTGAGAGTGATGGTCTCTTAAGGACTCATGCAAGTATAATAATGATGGAGGCAAACAAGTCATGTGTGATGGGGACCTCCACCCCTCTATTTATAGTTTTGTCTCTCATTTAGGGTTTTAAGCACCTAATTAGGGTTTTGGGCTCTACTTAGGGTTTTAAGCCCCTCTCTCATGTTTGTTAGCTCTTTTTGGGGTCTTGGGCCCTTTTGGGGGGATTTAGCCCCTTTGTGAGATTTTTAGCTCTCTTGTGAGATTTTTAGCCTTTTTGTGGGTTTTTAGCCCCTTTTTTATTATTTTTGAGCTTTTGAGAGAGAAATAAGGTTAAACATAGGTGTGGAGGTTAGGAAATGGATGTCTGTATGTGTTGTAGGTTGTATAGAGAAATTTAATTAATTTTTTTCATTAACAAATTGCCCCCTGATGTGTGAGGGCAGGAGCTCATTGTATGGCCGGCAAACATCATAGTATCTTGGGGATAGTTGAGAGACCCACGAAGAAGAGGTGCTTCCTTGTTTGAGACACGGTGGATTTTGGTTTTGTATTAATGTTGGTTCCCATCAATAGGTGAGATACAAAGAATATGTGACATGTATATGGATGAGGCAGGAAAACTGATGCTCATAACAATGCCAAAACAATAGTGCGATCAAGGCTCCAAAACATAAGAGCTGATCATACACAATTGTTGTTACATAATGGTGTCCTCAATGAGAGGATGAATATCATGTTGATCTGAAGAACTGATACATCAAACCCATGACATTCTCATGGAATGCAATATCTTCACAATTGATGACCTGTTGTATCTAGAAATTTACATAACTGTGGGGACTTATTGACGGAGAGTCAGAGTCTCTATGGTACAATATGCTGCATCAATCATGAATATATATAGAATCACTTCTCTAGGGGCTTCTGACCACTATTTCCAATGCATCACAAAAATCACAAGGGACATGAACCTGTCTGGGCCCCTTAATAGACTCACCAATGTGATAGAGTCAAATGAAAACTAGGTTCTTCAACCAAATACTGCATGGACCAATACCATGTATGAATCTCAATGATGCGATGATCTAGCTGAAGTCGAGCACATGAGACCCAACCATCCCGAGAGACACTAAAAATGCCCCTCAAGTGGTCTAAGGAACTCATAATTGAGATTAATGAAACCAGGATACAAGGACCTCTGGGTCTATCCTATGGAATAGATGTGTTGTCATCGACAGAGGGAGACCTGCAACTAACCAAGAAAATGATGTTTCCTTGACCATAAGCATGAGGGGAATAACCAAAGATGTGGGACAATATGGGGACTGACACACTGAATGGGGGAACAAGGGAAAGGAATCATGGGAGACTCAAACTTCCTTTGTTCAGAGTATGATGGCAGGGCTAACCTGGAAGCAAATGAAACAGACTCATGGGAGAGGGATCATGGCTGTAATACCAAGAATGTAACTGCATATGGGAAATAATTGGGGCGAGGTCACTTAGAATTTTGATATCCAAGGGATCCAAGGAAGACTCATCGTAGAATAATCTAAACAAAGGAGACCCAATGGGGGAATTTTGTCAAACTATAACAGACGGGGTGGTGTCTAAAGACACCATTATGACATGATCTCGTGGATTTTTAACAATCCTAAGAAAGTAAATGATCGATGATGCTCTAAATTTTAGAGAGTCTAAAAACATGAAGAAGACTCCAGTGGGGTCCCTTTTTCGTTGATAGTCTCCTGTGCTCGAAAAATGATAAAAGTGTACACAGGAGAGCTGGCCCGTCCTTTTTAGAGGATGGGCAACATCTTTACCATTGGTATTCCAATCAGGCTGGGAAAGGTTAAAACTGTACTTACTGGAGGCTCATTCAAATACTTTTATGAGCATGAATGAAACCAAGTTTGATTGGCAATATTTTCTTGATGAGAAGGATAGAAAAGAGCTTAAAGACAACCATAATGATATTTTTCATAAAGTTCAGCCCCAATGCCTGAGAAAGCATAAAAGGATGTAAAGGGACACGTTCCTGGCTTGAGTGTGCCAGAGTGGTCTTCTTCTTGATAGTCTTCATAGTCTTAAAAAGAGATAAGGGAGGCTATTTACACTCCCTTTCCAATACTTTAATGAGTGAGAAAGGAAGCAAGGGTGCTCAATGATCTTTTCATTCATTTAGGAGTAAGAAAAGAGCTTAACAAAAAATCTGTAATTATAAACCAAGTGAGGAGGCACTAATGGTTCCCCCTTGCAAGATGATGAGTGGTGTTCAAAGGTGATCAACTGTGTAGTATGGATGGAGCAAATGGCTCGTGAACATGCCAAGTCATACTAAGGAAGATCAACGTGGAGGAATGTGAGTTAGGGTAACTTTCGAGAAATGGTCTAGAAAATCATGGGTAAAACAAGAGACAAGGATTTCATCAAAATATAGACAACGAAAAATTGAAAGCACCAGTGCCACTGACATTCCAAACAAACTCTGTATGGCTCTGCAGCACTCAAAAGAAAAGTAGACCTAATGATTCCTATAAACAAGGGGTACCACATGACAAGTGTCATTGTTATTGTTCAGTGTTGAGTTGGAGTGGAGGACTCTAGAATTATTTCATTGATTTATTCTGCTTCGATCAGTGATTTTCTGATCCATGACTTGTAGGTAAGATTACATGCAAAACCTGTCTCTTTCAGTGGTTTGGTTTTTTTATTTTCTCACCCAAGGGCCTAGGCTACCCTACAAGGGTTTCTCCTGTTCAAGTCACACCTTTCTAAGCAAAAGAAATGATTCGTTCACTCTTTTTAGCCTTATAGAAGCAACTGGGTCACTTCTGTAGAGTAGAAACAAGCAACTTGGGGTCACACTTGTCTAGCCGAAAGGTGAGACTAAGTCAAACCTATTTGGCCAAAAGGAGTGACCTGGTTGCTGGTTCTAGCTCAAACGAAGCAACTTTTTACCTGGATGGGTTTTTTTGCTAAGAGCTATGGATAACAAGGGTTTGGTGATTGTGTAGGATGGATCGACCTATGTGGCAGGAGCAGGACTACAAATACCTACAGAGGGAGGCTCTATGGGATGTGGGAGTTTGGCATGCACTATCCCATTGAGGTGTGGGATGGTGGGCCTCAGGAGCCGTGCATGCGGCGGTGGTGTGAGACGATGGTGGGAGAGGGGGGCGGTGTGGTGGGACACTTTTTTACTCAAGATATTCTAGATTAGTGGAGGAATATTTCGATAGTCTTTGAGGACTACCCATATCATGAGATGGACTTTCAGAAAGACCAAGAGATTCCCTGACCTACAAGACAGGCCTAGGGACCAGACGGTACGTATACATGATGATTTATGTGTTTAAATTGATATATAGAGTACTTATGTTATTGGTATCTAGTTGATCTGTAGGGACTGGTGATATACTTGTGTGCATGTGTAGATGTTGGTCCTCTCCCTCCAGTAGGGTACCAGCGTTGGATGGGTAGGGTGGAGGGACTAGATCCACCCGTATAGGGACATAGGAGGGAGCAATGTACTTTGGTCGAGCTCTGACAGCTTATTGAGTGCCTACTGGAGGTGGTTACAGATGATGGTTGGAAATATTTAGATTATGAACTTATTACTACTTGTTACCATGCTCCTCTTGAGTGGTTTCCTCTCATGAAGAGGATTAATGTGGCTACTAAGTATGTGCGAGCGTAGGGCAAGGAGATGAGGCTGTGGATGATGATGATGACTCTAGTGAGGAGGAGGAGGATGAGTCACAGGAGGAGGAGGAGGAAAATGAGGAGGGTTCCAACTCTAACTAGCAACTGGTGGTGTTGCCCCTAGTGCGATGGTGCACTAGGATTTTTGTATCGGCATATGTATTCAACTGAGAAAGCTTTGTGGGGCTTCTCATTTTATACTGGACATATTATGACATGTGATATATATATATATATATATATATATATATATATAT
>LPNX011049211.1:255087-438218 GCA_001517045.1 Pseudotsuga menziesii
TGAGAGAGATAGATCATTGGATGTAGAATTTAATTCCACATCCAATGAGTACCCACACGGCATACTTTTGATGGACCACGCTACCCCAAAAACAATAAATGCCTGAATCATCACATTTTTTTCAGATATTTCTTATTTTTGGGGTAGCGGGGTTTGTCAAAAGTATGCACTGTGGCACTCATTGGATGCAGAATCAAATTATGCATCCAACGAGCTCTCCTACTCATAATTTGAGTAAAAAAAGAGGGAGATATGTTGAAAATATGAACACAAAAAGTAGTTTTTTCATTCTTCCTCCAAAATTAATAACTATTATTTTATTATTTTCCTTAGGAGGCCCATTTTAGACCTCAAATTTCCTCTAATGTATATGCAGTGATGAATATGCCATTCTAGGATATCGTTATCCATTTGATATGATACATTGTTGAGGTGTGTGGGAACATGTGTGAATGTAATGGATTCAAACATTCTAACCAATTGTTTAGTGTGCAGGAATTTTCTAAAAAGGCAAGGATCGCGTACCTGGTAGCGGTTATTCAACTGGGAGACAAGCAGTTGGGAGTCTAAGAATACATCAAGGTGATGAATACCTAACTAGGGGGTGGAGGCCAAGAGGCCAGTGACACCATCATACTCATCCTGGTTGTTGGTTGTGATGCCCACAAACATTCCGTTGATGTGGATCAAATCATGTGATGGAGAATAGAGAACCCATGTAGTTGAGGTGATATTTGGGTACCATCTACTTGCTCCATCAGCAAATCATGTGTAGCAACGTGAGGTAGCATTCATTTGCAGAAATCAAGGAAGAAAATTGCAAGACTCACTTCAAGAAATTTGTAAAACAAAAAGAGGAAACTATGCTACAAGTGACTCATTGTGGTGAAGTTAGGTATAAAATATCTCAAGGAAGAGACCATTATGGGGTTTCTTCAAGAGTTGTCCATCAAAGTCAACAAGAATGTATGCCCCCTTTCTGAGGCAGTGGCAAATGACATATGGGTCATACCACATGGATTCAAACTTCCCTTTTCCCAACTTCTCATTGGATTGGTCATAAGGAAGGACCATATCGCCTTCACTGAAGGTGCGAGGGTGAACATGGGATTCAAAATGGGACTTCAACCACATTTTGGCTACTTCAATGGCTCGGAGAGTAGCTCGACAGTCCTCATTGGTTTGTTTAATCTTGAGGAGGTGTTCTTCTATAGTTGAAGTGTTGGGAAGGAGTTCCACATCAAGGCAAAGTGATGGGATCTAGAAATATATGGGGAGTACCGATTCAATGTCATGTACCAAATGGAATGGGGTGAATCTAGTTGTGGTCTTCATAGATGTGCGATAGGCCCAAAGGGAGGAAAAGCACATGTGGTGCCAATTGGTTTTATGGTTTCCAACCATACGTTGGAGCATGGTCTTGATGATCTTATTGACTGCTTCAAATTGGCCATTTCCCTGGTGGTAGTAGGAGGATGAGAACTGGTGCTCAAACTTCAACATAGTTGAAAGCTCTTCCCAAACAACATCTTCAAAATGCTTACCGTGGTCAGAGACTCTCTGTTGGGGAATGTTGAATCATGAAATGACGTGGTTGAAGAAAAATCATTCTGTTGTTTAACCTCTGCAATTGAATGTGGGCATAGCCTTGGACCACTTGGTGAATTAATCAACATCCACAATAATATATTTACGGTCACCGGCCGAGGTAGGAGTGATTGTCATGAATTCGATCACCCACTTGCAAAAGGGACCAAATGTGACCACGGGGTGCAGTGGTCCAGGGGGGATTCCTTGCTTTCGGGTAAAAGAATTTGTAGAAATAATAGATAAATTCTATGATCAATGATGCTAAGAATAAGCACAGGAAATAGATCTTGCTACTAAGAATTCTCACAAGCATAGAGAGGAAAAATAGAGAGAATAAAAGAGATTGAATCACATGAATGAAGAGATGAATATTTTCATCCTTCCATTGAATAATTATGAATAATATTTTATATAAATTGTACATCCCTCATAGAAAAATTGATTTGTATGGAGAAAACTCATAAATCTCAAAAAGGCTGACTTACATAAATATGGAAACCCCCATAGGTGGCTAAAGCACTTCCCAAATCTATCAAGGACCTCACGAATTGGAAAAATCATGAGTGAGTTGGCAAGGGATATGGAAAAACATTATAGTCCTATAAAATTGAGATAAATTCATGAATAATTGGTTGGCAACAAAGGGACCCAATTTTCTAGTTGACTAGCTTTTACCTTATCCACAGAAAAGCTGGAAAAGCTGAATAAAGCAGAATCTGTTGTAAAGTGTTGTATACTAATTCTGGATGGTCAAAAGGTGGTCAATATCAACCCAGAATTAGAAATAAATCATTCCTAGGATATAGATGGCATGTATTGACTTTAAGGTGCAAGTGGATGCCAACTAATTAAGCTAGTGGGTGAATAATTAATCAACTTATGATTAATTATTTTATCTTAAGTTATGAGTGGGTTTAATATACTCAACACCCCCCTATAAGTATTAATTTATGATGGTATGTCAAAAAAAAGGATGCATAAGGATGCGTATAGGGCCTAGCAACAAGGATATGGTCACCCTTTAACAATTATTCATGTCCACAAAAGTGAGGAAAGAGGAAAAACCACATAGGTAAAATACTCCCTCAAGAAAGGATAAGGAACAAAATTTGAAACATTTCTTCAGCATATATTCATCTTCACTTTAATGATCTGAATGAAATTCTTATGGATGAAGGACTTGCTGAAGAAATCATAAACTCCATGATCATGCGCTAGAGTGTAGAACCTACAAGAAGGAAGAGGAGAGACTCGTTGTATCTCATCAACTGATGAAGTAGGAGCATTATCTGAATTCTTATTGCTTCTTTCAAACATGGATCTAAAAACATAATCTAAAAGGGAAAAGATATCTGCACCTACTCCCTCCCAAAGAGTACAAAAATTAAGACAATTTATTTCACACCCAATTCCCTGAATAGCTGCAAAATTGTGATATGAATCACATGTCAATCTTCTAATCTGATGTAGCACCTTTCCAGATATGATATGATTCTTATAAAACTCTGATATATCATAAATATTATCATATGGAGCAGTGAGGACAAAGGCTTCAATGGATCCATGAGGATATAGCGCTAAACTAGGAAAACTATGAGCAACTAGGGAAAACTGATAGGTGTAAAAATATGAATGATGGATGGGCATAAGATTTGAACCATAAGTGTTTAGAATAGATCCAAACATGTTTAATATCAGTACAATTATGAATAAGGTCATGGATAACCAACCACTATAAGATAGGAAAGACTTCAAACCATGTAAGATAAGTATCACTGCATAAGAGACCAATGATGCATCAACTAGGGAACTAGGGATTTGTATAGTATTAGGATTATTCAGAGCTATGGTAGATGGTATGGATGGTGGTATGATGTGTGTATCAAGCTAAAAATATTCTTCTAAATCATAATCCAAAGGATCACATATAAGCATATCAGTAGAATCATGGGAATACACTGGCAATGAATCCTCTGTATGAAAGGAGGAACGAATGAGATGTTCACAATCTTCAAGGAGGTTCTAGGTATAGATTCCAAGAACAAAGGAGGAGATTATTAATAACATGAGATCAATTAAGGTAAGTGGTATGACACAAATAAGGATTGATTTGTCTATGAAAACATCCTAGAAATCACTGGGTTGTGCACCATCAATGAGAGAGGTATGCACAAAGTGTGAAGAGTCGGGCACATAGATCTCAAAATATAAGATAGGAGATATAGAGAAAAATGAATTGGTGATATGATAATCATCACTATCAATAGAATCTCCATATGTTATATATTTTTCATCAATAGTATCACAAGAAGAAAAATCACCTACAAGAGACACAGAAAAAAATGGCTCTTCAATATTTGCTTCTTCATTGAAGGAGGAAGCATTCGAATCAAGGAGAGTAGCAGAAACATGAACTATATGAGAAAATTATTCATCATGATAAAATTCATCAAAGAATGCAGAGGTCAATAAATATTGAGAGAGAGAATAAGAGGAGATGTTGGGTTCACTCCATGCTTCATCTTCTATTTCTTTCAAACCAAAAGCTTTGTCCAAATTATTCTAAATCTCAAATGGATACTCAACAGAATCTATGAGATGATGTATATTTAGAGACATTCCCAAACACATAATTCCATAATCTCTATCACAATTATTAATCCAATCAATATTCTCTTCATAATACTCGGCTTCGCTCAATGCACCAATGGAGACATCAAAGAGACATTGCCTCTTCAAGTATGCGCTCATATTTTGCTTCCAATCAGCATAGTTGAAAATAGATAGTAGAGGAACTTTTGAATCCATATAGAAGTTTTTTATATGCTCTAGGAGATACTCTCTTCAACCTGCAAAACAAAACTAGGAGAAAATATTGTATGCTAGACAAGCTCTTCTCTAGAGAGGGATAGGAGACTGGATGCGCTCCTCAACTCTGTAGAACTTGATCAACCTTGCTGCTCTGATACCATGTAGAAATAATATGATAACTATGTAGAATATTGCAAGGTTGTGCTCCCTGTAGCTATGACACAATGTAGAAATAATAGATCAATGCTATGAGCAATGATGTTAATAAGAAGAACATGAAATATATCTTTCTACTAATAATTCTCACAAGCATACACAATAAAAATAGAGAGAATAAATAGACTGAATCACATGAATGAAGAGATAAATATTGGTGTGTATCCTTCTATTGAATAATGATGAATAATAGTGTACATAAATTGTACATTCCTCATAGGAAAATAGAGTCTGTCATGTCCCAAATTTTTCATTGAGTCACAATGGCCTAATCACATTTGCCATATTTATTAGAGTTTGTCAAATTGATTCTAAGGGTCAAATAATTAGCAGGGAGGAAAATTACTAGTTCCTAGGTTGGGGGTGGAAGCTTTGGAATTTAGAATAAGGGGGATAATGAATGATGTTTGAAAATTAGAATGGAATAAATATTTAATAAATAATATAAATAAATAAATACAATAAAAATTTGAAGTGGCAATGGAGCATAGAGAGACATGGAGACTATGAGGCCCACTCAAGCTAGAAATTTGGTGCCACATGGCATCTTCCTCTTGTAATTTCGAATCCATGGGAAGCATAAAAATTTTTAGATGATTTATAAGGCTAATACACTTGTCCTTATGCATCATAGGTCTAATTTTGGAGGAAATGTAACTTACATGGGAGAGGAAGAGTCATTTTGGAGCTAGTGGGACACTTGGACTAGATTCCCTAGCTCTATGACAACAATGATGAAGATGCTATGAAACCTATAAACCAAATCAGATATTCAGAATGAAATATGAAATATATAACATTTCAGGTCGAAATAGAGCATCCAAGAGAGCTCTCATGGAGTTGGGGAGCTCAATGGGCTCCAACTCAAAGTTGGGGAAGGTGGAAGGCTAGGAAAGGGAGGAGACATGGCAAATCACGAGCACACACCCAAATTAGGATTGGATTGAGTTAGTGGATGGATTGAGAACATTATAAGGATAATTATTTTTATAAAATACAATAACAAACCAAGATAATGTATTTTTATCATTTGATAAATTGTCATTTGTGAATTGTGAGAGCTAGTGGATGACTAGTTTTCTTGCCTTAGCCAATTTCGAGGGTGAAAGATTCCCATCCAAGTTGGTGTTTGGAGAGGCTAATAAGGTATTTAATGTATTATTATTTTTAGGTGTAATAAATAGGGAATATTTTGGATTATTCTATTGCAGCACTTTCTCTCAACCATTTCCAGTTTTTATGGCATATTCTTGCTTATGGAAAGATTGCGCTTTGGGTGAGCTATTGATATATTTGGGGGAGTTTCTAATGCTAAATTATTTTATGTTATGATGTAAATAATATGTATTTAAATTTTATAATACTCTCAGGTCTAAATTCCAAAATTATTCATGTAAAAATGTTAAACAATGAAGAAATAGTGTCATTTCCCCACTATCTTGTTGTGCACCAATGTAATTCTAATGATTTCGAATTGGGAGAGATTTTCATTGTCCATTAATGATTTTAATAAGATAAATATTATATTTTATTAATTCTCATAAAGTATCAGGTATAAATATCAAATGGTTTTAATGAAAAGTGATTATTAATGAGGAAACAATGACCATTTCCCCACTACATTGATGTATGGTATGATAATGCTGATTATTTCGAATGGAGGAATGTATATCTGATAAATGTAGGATGAATGGAATGTAATTAATGTGTATTTAAAGTTTCATGTTCATTACTTAATAATTGGAATCCATTTTACTCTTTTTTATTGCATTGGGAGAATATTTTGGGCCTTTTCCCCAAGGGTCGAAATTGTCATATGGGAGATTTTTTCGAAAGAGTCATAACAGCCTGTATAAACTGAACCATGATGAATATTAGAATTTAAAAATTTCCATTACACATCCCCTGCCTCTATTCATAAATTTGAGTGACTTTGGGACCATTTGAGAAGCCATTTCCGGCAATTACCCAGGGGGAATTGGAGCCCCAGTTTGCTAGTAAAGACTCCTACTTTGAACAGAACACTAAACATGTTTGAAGAAGTAATTAGGGGGTCATAATTAATCCCTTAACATAATATTTAAGTTCTATTATCATTCATGTACATTCTGAGAAAATTTGGAAGCATTTGGGTCAATTTAAAGGTCTAGACATCAAAATTAGTCAAGGTTCAAAATTGGGAAAAAGTGGAAAAATTGGCCATTTAATAAAATTTCAAAAAGGGAGATTAAAAGTGGTATCAGAGAATTATATTGGCATGTTATGTGGTCTCATATTTATTAGGACAAGAATTTATGGAACACAATTATACATTTAAACTAGAAAGTTCTTTTGTTGAAGAGGAAACTATGATTAGGGATTAAAAGGGAACCTCATATGATGGTGAGGAGTGTTGATGTATTTGTAAATTTGTAATGAATTCACTTGTATATCTTATATTGTACCCCGATGTTCCTATTGGAAGAATCATTTGTATTTCATTGTACCTCGATGTTCCTATCGAGAGAGTCATTAATATAATAAAGTCATGGAAAGTCAATAAGGTTAACCCTCTGTTGTAAGTCGGGGCAATAACCCCCATAATTGAGTTAAGGTTAACCCTCCTTGTTTATCAGAGGGTAAATTCCCCATAGTTTTTTGGGACTAGGGTTATTAGACTCTCCAAGAGAAGTCGGACCTGGTAAGTAATTGTTAAGTGAGGATGACTTGTTGGAGTGGAAATAAAGTGAATGAAAGAATATAAATAGAATTGAGGTGCTCCGCATTTCTACACACACACACTCACTCAATAGGGGCACACGAGTGAGAGAGAAGAAGTGCTGGCACAAGTGAGAGAGATTAGTTGTTAGAGATCATCTTTATGTTTCTGGGTTTTACTTTTTCCACTAGTTCTCATTCTATCTTTGAGGAAGTTGCATGGTTTTCTCCTTTATGGTTTCCCTGAGGAAAATTATTTGTGTCTCTTGTCTCTTGTGATTATTGTTCTACATGTTATTCTCTCAAATAAAATCCTAATATCATCTTACTTAAATGATAAAAATATAACATGGTATTAGAGCTAACCTGAGAAGAAGAAACTGTGTAGCTGCAAAATCTAGGGCTTCTTACTTTTTGGGTCTCTCTCCACAATCCATCAGCAAAAGGATGCTAGGATAACTCTCCATTGAAGGGCACATCTTTCTATCGAAGCAGAATTTGATTTTGGGCATTTTCATTTTTTGCAGCGGGAAATTAAGGCTTTTCACAGAAGAATAATTTTTGAGTGATCCCAGCATATGATTTATCTCCTCATAAAATCGAATTTTAGAGACCAAGGTCAATATTTTTGGTTGGGTCAAACTCCAGGAAAGTCAAACCCTAATTTAACTTTGGCTTGAAAAACCCTAAATACTAAAAATGGTAGTTTTGGCACATTTGCTATATCTTGGGATTGAAGAAGTCTCAGGGGCCAAAATTCGCATAGGCTAAAGAGATAATCTTGGTGTACTCTGTGTAAACATTTCAGCCTCATATTTTCTATATTCTGGGAGATAGGTTTCCTCCAAATCAGGGTTCCAGCCTCTTCCAAGATTCATCCCTAAACAGAACACATAGGGAGAATTGTTATATCTCGGGATTCAAATATCCAAATGAAATTAAGTAATATGTTCTAGATAGGGAATATAATTTACTTTATGTGGAAAACGTTTCAGTCCCTAATGATGAAACAAGGACTTGTGGCAGTCCGTACAAGTTTGCTATGATGAACAGTCCTGAAATAAGTCACCTTGGGAGAGCTCTCATAAGTCCCCATTGGTGAAACCAATTCTAGTAAAACCTATGGTGTTGGAAAGAGGACATAATAGGTTACCGTAGTACACAATTTTAGACATAGAGGAGTAGTACATTCATATATACTGTAGAAAAATTATTAGGAATTTCTGCAGAAGAAATTCGTAAACTAGGGATTCCTATTCTGGGAGCTTCCCTCCACTGTTTTCCGAAAAGGAGTACAATGAATAGCTCCCCTTGAAGAGGTATATATTTATATCCAATAAAATATGAAATATTCCAAGTTTTGAAAATTAGGGTTTCTCTGACAAACCCTAGATCAGCCATCTCCAGAACCAGGACAAACACCTCAAATCGGTAAGATCTAATATTTTGCTATTTACATTTGAGGTTCTCATTTCAAAATTACTAATCACACCAGCTTGATGACAAGCTTGGTGAAACTAAAAAATTCCAAACATGGAAGTATTGTATCTCACTGGTTCTTGAAGAAAATTAAATTGGACACCTACATAAGTGGAAAGGTTCCAGTTCTAGAGGGAGATGAGGCTAAAGCCTTACACAAGAAGAAATTGGTCAAGGCCAAGAGGATCACCTTATACCACATATGTATTCCATAAATACACCTAAAGAGATGTTTGATTCCTTGACCAAGCTATTTGACGGGAATAACATAAATCAGAAGATGACTTTGAGAAACCAGTTGAAGAATGTGAAGATCCAGAATGCAGAGACCATACAGTCATACTTTACAATGGTGTCTCAAATCAAAGAAAAACTTGAAGTAGTGGATGAAGAAGTAGAGAATACAGAAGTTGTGATAACCACCTTGAATGGCCTCCTAGGATCAAGGGATTCATTCATTGGAGGAATGTGTGCTAGAAGGAACTGATTACTTTCAGCAGACTCTGGGAAGAGCACACATAAGAAGAAGCTCGACTCATAATAAGAGAAAAGAAGATGGGAGCAATTGAAGATCAAGCTCTCACAATTCAAAGAAGATCCCTCAAGCAATGAGGAATATGAAGAGCTGAATTCTTGAAGAACCTCTTATCCATATTAGAATTTGGATAATAAATGATGATGTCATGAATGAAGAAGAAGATGAAGCAGAAGGCGCAAGAAGGAGTCTACCCATGAAACAAATAAATATAAGTATTCAATTCTCATTTCATGATATTGTTTTGTTATGCATTTGTTTATATTTAGTTGATGTATTATGCATGATAGAATGTTTGCATTAATGAAAGTATACTACTAATATGCATGTGATGGGTAAGTAGCTCATGGTTCTATACAACTCTTCATTGCTACTTATCTAGAATGAAACCTCTTTGCTGACATCTTGGATTAGTGTACAATCTCGATGTTGTCCTAGTAGAGATGGAAGGCATCTAGAAAGTTTCCGTAAGATATGGGTGAATGTTGTATTAGCTAAAATAGTTGCATTATTATATCTTGATGCAAAATATTTTTTGATTATTAATATAACTTATGAAATGTATCTAACTGTACAACTAATGCATTTGAATTGTAGGAAAGATCGTGTACAAACTCCTACAAGAAAATAAAGATGAGATTAGTTCTGAAGAACAAGTGAAGACAATTCAAGAAATAATACAAAATGAAGAATAGTATGATGGGACTTCAAGAGGCCTTAGACATAGTGCAGTTATGTAACAATGTTGAGCGACATCATTAATGAAGAACCTTCTAGCTATGAAGAAAAATCCAAGAAGAAAGGGAAGGAGAATACCCATTCAGGAATAATGATGTCTAGGATGCACTATCAAGACCTAAAGGGAAGTCTGTAATGTCTTCCATATGGATCTATATGATCCAGCATTCAGTAGATGGAAACATCATGGGATACAAGGAAATATTCATAGCACGAGGCTTCTCACAGAAAGAAGGCATGACTACAAAGAGACATTTGCATCCACTAGAAGTGAAGACACATGACAGGTAGATTCATGTGTACAAATTAAAGAAGCCATTGTACGAGCTCAGAAGGCACCCATGGGATAACACATAAATAACGAGCTTGAAGATCACCTAGAGTGATGAAGATATTAACCTTTGCTACAAGGTTGAAGATGAAAGCCTATAGAAGACGACAAGCTCACAAATGGGTGCGAGAAGAATTTTTGAAAAGGTTCAAGATAGAGGATCTAGGTATAGAGTGACCCTATATGGATACATAGAATATTAGTAACATAGGAAGTTACTTGTCACTCTAGTACAGAATGTTTCAATACATAGAGTATGAAAGGTAGAGGGAGAATGATGCTCTGCTTCATAGGGAGTGAGTGTAGAAGATCCTGAGGTTCAACATGGTATGACAGGATGGATAGCTTACTAATGGCTCTAGGATTTACTGAGAGTAAAGTGGTTTCCAACCTTTGATTCAAGGTTGAAGGTGGAAGACCAGTGATGATCCTATTATATGTCGATGAATTCTTCCTGGACGAAAAGAGGAACTCATTAAAGTTGCAAGAAGGAGACTTGCTTCCAAGTTCAAGATGAAGAACTTGGATATGATGCACTTCTTTCTTTGGAGGTATGGAAAAATGCAAATGGAATCTCCCTTGGAGAAGGGAAGTATGCAGTGGAGATCCTGAAGAGGTTTGTGATGATGGAATACAAGGCCATGACCACACCTATGGCATCGAATCTGAAGCGATTGAGTGATGCTTCATCAGAGTCGGTCGATGCTACAATGTATCATCAGATGATTGGGTCCTTGATGTACCTGACGAATATGAGACCATATATTTGCTTTGCTCTGAACACATTGAGCAAGTTCCTAATAGATCCGAGACATGTTCACCTGATTATTGCAAAGCATATTCTGAGGTACCTAAAGGGTATAATTGATTATGGGCTCAAGTATGAGGAAAATAAGAATATTAACTTGGAAGGTTATGTGGATTTAGATTGGGCAGGAAGTACCACTGATAGGAAGAGCACTTCAGGGTCTTGGTTCAGTATGGGATTAGGTGTGATAACTTGGTTTAGCAGGAAGCAATCCTGTGTGGAATTGAGTACAGCCGAAGTAGAGTATGTTACAGCTTGTTTGGATAGTTGTGAGGTAGTGTGGCTAGAAAGCTATTGTCTAACTTATTTGATCTCTAGCTGGATGCTACTTGTATATATTGCGACAAATAGAGCTGTGTGAAGTTGTCGGAGAACCCAATGTTCCATGACAAGTCAAAGCATATTGAGATAAAATATCACTATATCAGGGATATGGTGTAGAGAGGAGTAGTGAAGCTCCAATATGTTGTGATGGATGAGCAGATAGCTGATGTGTTGACCAAACCATTAGCTAGAGTGAAGTTTGAGTACTTCAGGGAGAAGCTTGGCATTCTCCAGATCAAGGTTCCCTCCAAAGGGAATTGATGTGTCCATTATCATTTCTAACATGGTGGAAGGCTAGGCTCCACATGGTAATATGTAAGTGTAGAGACATTCTGATGTGATTGTGGGATGTGTTCCCACATGATCAGTGCAAAGACATTTTGATGTGATTGTGGGGTCTGTTCCCACATGATTAGTGTATATATATTCTTCTATGATTGTGGGATGGGGTCCCACATGATCAGTGTAGATCCATTCTTATGTGATTGTGGGATGTGTTCCCACATGATCAGTGCAGAGTCATTCTAATGTGATTGTGGGATGTGTTCTCACATGATCAGATATAAGTGTAGAGCCATTCTGATGTGATTGTGGGATGTGTTCCAACATGATTAGATATAATTGCAGAGCCATTCTAATGTGATTGTGAGATGTGTTCCCACATGGTCAGTTGTACGTGCAGAGCCTTTCTGACAAGATGAGGTCGGATGTAAGTGCAGAGCCTTTCTGACAAGATGAGGTCAGATGTAAGTGCAGAGCCTTTCTGACAAGATGAGGTCAGATGTAAGTGTAGAGCCTTTCTCACAAGATGAGGTTGGATGTGAGTGATGGGCCTTTCTGACATGGGCTTTGGATGTGTTCCTCCCATGGTCAGATGTGAGTGTTGGACGTGCCTTTCTAACATGGCTCTTGGATGTGTTCCTCCCATGGTCAGATGTAAGTGCTGGGCGGGACTTTCTGACATGGTTCATTCCATGGTCAGATATAAGTGCTGAAGACGATGAAGACCTACATGGAGGCTAGGACTACAACCAACATGAAAAAGGTTTGTCTCTGTAGAACTTCATGTGACGAGAAGAATGAAGAGATAGCACCATTTGATCAAGATAGAGAAAGAAGTGATGATGATGATGATCCAGTGATGATCTATACTTGATCCAGAGAAGAAGACTTGTCCTGATGAATTGTGTCAAGAGAACACCTTCCTAGTTAAGAGGGAGTGTTGATGTATTTGTAAGTTCGGAATGTATTCACTTGTATATTTTATATTGTACCCCGATGTTCCTATCGGGAGAGTCATTAATATAATAAAGTAATGCAGAGTCAATAAGGTTAACCCTCCATTGTAAGTTGGGGAAATAGTCCCCATAATTGAGTTAAGGTTAACCCTCCTTGTTGATCGAAGGGTAAAGTCACCACAGTTTTGGGGCACTAGGGTTATTAGACTCTCCTATAGAAGTCGGCCCTAGTAAGTAATTGTTAAGTGAGGTCAACTTGTTGGAGTGGAAATAAAGTGAATGATAGAATATAAATAGAAGTGAGGCTCTCCTCATTTCTACACACACACTCACTCAACTTGGGTGTATGAGTGAGAGAGAAGTGTTACCACCTAAGTTGTACTTAGTGGTTTTTTATCAAGTGATCCTGGTGAACCAAACAAATATTTTTTGTTTGGACTTCAGAAGACCTTCGAAAGTGATTTCGGGAAGTGCTTGTTGTACTATATCACATGTTCATACCCCTCGTGGGAGTTGTAATAAAATGTTATAGCATGATAGTGTCTGTAAAAAACTCGGTCCCCTAGATCTCATTTGTCAATTTGATCATCCTAGGGTGTTTTTTCCCTTGGTTATTATCAATTGTTGAATAAACGACTAATAATTTCTAAGTTTTTCACTCCATACCTCCAAAGTTGGGGTGTTTAGCTTGGCATTTGGGCCTAGTGAGGTTATTAGAGTCTGTGTGTCAATGTATAAACATTTTAGGCATTATTGTTGAGTCATATGAACTTGTCTAAGTCCCCCTAGGTTTTAATTTTTTTAATTTTTTAAGTGTTTTTTATTAAAATTTAATTATTCCAAAAACTTAAGCTATTTTTTAATAGCTTAATTGGAAAAATTGGTTTTGTAATAAAAGTGGGCTCATAAGTCATATTCAGTCATGTAGGTGCTCATTTTCAAGCTAAGAGCACCCAGTAAACCTATAGACCCACTATTTCCTAGTTTTGAGTGATTTTCCATCACTCAAGTTAGAAAGCCCGAAAAAATCAATTATTGATTATTTTAATTAATAAATTGATGTATAATGGAGCAAATCTAAAATCCTAGATCAATGGATTCTCAACTGGTTTCATTGAAATCAGTCTCATCGGCACCAGATTGACTGGATATGACAAATCCTTGACTGAAGGAGGTGATCTGGGTGGATCCAGAGTTGAACTTCAGCCTCCTTTATGGTGAATTTCCCCCTCTCTCTCTCCTCCACATGTGTGGGATCTTCTGGAAGCTCTATGGTTGATGTGTCACTCAGCAGGTTGATGTGTCAGCTCAATCAACCCCCTGATTGATAAGTAGACTCATTGGAAGCTCAGTTCAGCTTCAGATCAGGCATTCATGGACTCTCCTTCAGCTGCAGTGGTCTATCTCCTTGGTATTTGTGCCCCCCTGGGATGGATCTCCTATTTTTTGTATAAATAAAGCATGGTTGCCTCCTTTCGGAGTTAGAACTAGGATTGAGGTGTTGTTTCTATTGTACTGTTATTATTTATTTTTCTAGAATAAAGAAGATTTGGAGGCAATATCTATGGTGTAATGCTCTTCATGTGTGGATGGTGATTGTTAAATGCTTATGAGGTATAATCTGTGTTATTTATCTTTGTTATTGTTGGTTAATTGTTGGCCTTGAAGGAGAGAGCTCCCTCCTGTTAGGGTAAGAGTTTATTATAGTTTGATTTGTGCTCTTACTATTTGTTTGTTTCAAATTTATTGGATTTGCATGTATTTTAAGTTTAATTGCATGCTTTCCAATTATCTTTTCCGGCAGCACCTATGTTTTAACCATTTATTTGTGCAAGGATTTCTAAGTTGTAGGTGATATCACTTGTAGAAGAGGTTGAGCTGGTTTTCATATTCCTCATATTCAATATATTCTGAAGGACATAGTTCCTCGGTGTTCCACCATAGAAGACTCCAAATCCCAACATTCCTAGGATTCCAACACTCTTTCTCTCTCTTTCTCCTTCAAAAAAATCAATTTCCTTACCTGGTTACTGTGTTCGAAAGCTTTATTATCATTTGGATATATTATATTAAATTAAAAATTAGATAGATATACTATTTCAAATCTCATAGTCTATATCTCATTTCTAAAAAGTATCATTAAGCATTCTAGATCTAGCTTAGGGAAATCATCCATTTTGCAATGCAAGTTAAAGAGAATCTGTAGGTTGCATGCTCTAGATTTATTTGTCTGTTTTAAAAAGATTAAATATATAAATCAGTGCATTTCATATTTTATTCCCACAAATCAGTCCAATATCCCAAGGAAATCTTACTTTCCTTGGTTCCTTTTCTGTTTCTTTAAAAACTAGTTTTAACTTAGAATTTTTGGGTAAAAAGTTTGTTCATCCAAAATTACTTTCAAAGTAATTTTGGGCATATTTAAATGTGATAATATTTTTTTTTATCATGTGTAACATAAAATAGGAGGAGGCGCTGTTCGGAAAGCATTTTTGGACCTTTCAAAACCCCCCAAGGGATCTCCGTCTTCCCAAAATTTCAATTTTTTTGCAATTTGTAAACCTTTGGTCTCATTCCATATAAGGAAAAGGTGGATTAATTTTAGTTTTCTTATATTGTAATTTATTCTAATAAAAATAAAAATCTTTTCGAAGAGGCTCTTTCGAGCCTATTCGCCACCCCCCCTGGGGGGGTCCGTGTTTGTTTCACTTTTTTGCATTTTCCCTTTTTCTATTCTAGTTTAGTATTGACTTGTAGGATTGTATAATTTGATAATATTTTTCATTATTCCATCTTTTCAATTCAAAAGTAATCATATTACTTACCCCATGACTTCCCGATTGACAAGGGGAAAGAGATGCGTGGTAGGACTAATTAGAAAACTGGTGTTGTGTATCTCTGATTCCATTTTATTAATTGTTTTGATAATAATAATAAAATCAACCCCTCCTTGATTCCCCGATTGAGGTCCACTTGGACCGAAAGAGGTTCCTGGAGGGTTTTGTTTTTAATAAGAACACCTCTTTTAAAATTTACTAAAAATAACAAAGACTCCAGTGTGTATGCTTTGTACTTGGCTGTGGTTCATTTGATCAGTAAAGATACATCAAAAGCACTTGAGTGACTAGATTAATTATTATTCACCTCCCAAATTGACAAACCATCAGGCGAAAATCCAATGCCTCGAACAAACTGTAAGCGATGGAAAAATACCCAAAGGAGTGGGAACAACTGGAAAGTGACCTCAAGGTGTCGATCTCTGTCACACATTGATGGGTGCATTACGAACAACATTCTCTGAGACTCTGTTCCAGCCCACAAACACCTTGCGGGTAGCCATGAAAGTTCACTTTTGCACATACTCCAAGTACCCCTTGGGTATATCTAGAGTCCCATTTTTGCCTAATTTAATTCATTCGCATTCCACATTAATTTAAAATATACCAAGAGACATTTGCAAAACATTCTTTCAAGTGCATGCAAGCACATTATTTTCTCTGTTGACTACATTTAAGGCACTGGTGATTTATTTTGATCAATTCTTTCGATTACATATATATTGAGTGTCATTACTGTGCTTATATGCTTTAAATCTTGCATCTTGTTATCTTTTGTTTCCACTAGTTAATTTCAAAACTCCTAAACAACTTAATCAATCTAACACCATCACACTAAGTAATTAGCCTTAGTAATTTAATAGGGTCTACCCCCCTTAGCTTCATTAGGAATCCAACCTAAACGGAGGAGTCAAGAACAAGGTGACAGACTTGAATCGAGACTTGAACCCAAAGACACACCAATTGGCTTGAATATTTCTGCCATGTAACCCAGGTGTGTGAAAGGAGGCAACAAGAAAAAGTGTTGGCACAAGTGAGAGAGATCAACTATCGGAGATCATATTTATGTTTCCGAGTTTTAATTTTGCTACTGGTGCTCATTCTATCTATGAGAAAGTTGTGTGGTTTTCTCTTTTATGGCTTCCCCAAGGAAAATTATTTGTGTATCTTGTCTCTTATGATTATTTCTATGCATGTTATTCTCTTAGATAAAATCCTAATATCGTATTGTTTAAATGATAAAAATCTAACAAGGAGATTATAAAAATTATGGAACCTATCTTTGAAGACATGAACAAGAATATTATTAAAGGATTTGAATTATTGGATATCCAAATTTGGAAAAAATGTATTGATTTTAAGAAAACCAAGGGGAAAAATGCATCAGCTTGCTTGAAGGAGCAAAAGGAGGAGACCCATGAACCACCTAGTTCTGAAATAGGTGAAGTAGAAGAAGTATTACATGAAGAGGATCGATATTCACCCCCAAGTGACTCTGAAAAATATGAAGAGACATCACATGAGTATGAATAAGTTGCTATTGAAAATACTGAAGATAATTTCGAGACACGTTCTATCTTGGAAAGGAAACAAAGAGAATCTAATGATGGATGCTTGAACTATGAAGGAGTATCTACTGATGGGTGCTCACACCTCTATGTTGGTGAAATAGATATCACTTTTCAAAGTGTTTCTACAAGATAGAATTCCATTAAACATGAAAATGAAGACCTTGTAGCACTTGAATAAGTAACAATATCAACTTCCCCATAACCACTTGAGCTTCATGAAGTTGGTCCAAGCAAGAAGGAAGAAGATGAGGAGGTTCATTTGCAAGAGCCTCATTTTCTTGAATGGTCCTTAAATATTAATGAAAAGAATATCCAAGAGGCCCTTAGCATACTCCATGACACTCAAGCATTTGTATCAATTTATTATTGGAGAGATACTTCTTTGGAGGATCCATCCTTCCTTGAAGACAAGGAGAAGATTCAAAGAGCAATGTGCAACATCAAAGGTAATTTCATGTCTTTGATTTTTGATAGAGAAATTTCATTGAGCTTAGTGAATGGTTACATGAACTCTACTTGAATAATAACGAAGTTATTCATAAGCTCACAAATCAAAATGAGCAACTTCTTGAAAATTTGCAAGACACTTGTTTTTCCTCCTATGTTTGAGATTGTCAAATGGTAGATTGTTTGGAGGATTCTCATGACATGGTGGATCATGAGAAATGTGGAAATTTGAATGTGCTTGATATGTTTGAATTTGAACTTGAAGAGATCCAAACACTTGATGTGGTGGAAGAGGAGCTTGAAGTGTCTGTTCATGAAGGTTATGCATTTTTTAAAGAAGAGCATGATTCCTCTACATTGGAACCAATCTATGACAAAGGTTTCACACTTTTGAAGGATATGCATGATACTACCCATATGGATCCTTACCATGATGAAAATTATGCACTTTTTGATCATTTGGGTGAGTTAGTCCATTCTCCTAAATCCTACAATTCCATGTTTTGCAGCATTAGTCTCAATGAAGTATGGGTGAAAGGGTTATTTTTTATGGTTTCAAATGAGGAGTATGGAACTCCTAGATTTACTTTTTCTGATGACATGGTTGTAGCACATTATTCTTCACATTTTCAGCAGCATCCTTTGTTACTTTATGATGATGCACATCTACATGGATGCACCTATGATATGCATTTGAGTCACTTGAAGACTCGTGGTTTTTCTTGCTCAACACTTGGTTCATTTGATGTTGGAGGAACTTCATCCAACACTGGGGTGAATAGATTTATGATTGGAGAACATTTTTGTTTCCAGCCACATGATGAAAATTCTGCACTTTTTGATCATTTGGGTGAGTTAGTCCATTCTCCTACATCCTACAATTCCGTGTTTTGCAGCATTAGTCTCAGTGAAGTATGGGTGAAAGGGTTATTTTTTATGGTGCCACATGAGGAGTATGGAACTCCTAGATTTCCTTTTATGATGACATAGTTGGAGCACATTATTATTCACATTTGCAGCAGCATACTTTTTTGCTTTATGATGATGCAAATCTACATGGATGCACCTATGATATGCATTTGAGTCACTTGAAGACTCGCGGTTTTTCTTGTTCAACACTTGGTTCATTTGATGTTGGAGGAACTTCATCCAACAATGGGGTGAATAGATTTATGATTGGAGAACATTTTTGTTTCCAGAGACATACTTTGATATATATTTATGGTTCACTCATTCATGGATGTATTTATGAGACTTATTTGAGCCACTTGAAGTCTTCATGTTTTATTTGCTCCTTATTTGGTTCATATTTTGGTGGAGGTTCTTCATTCACTTCTTGGATGAAAGAACACATGGCTGATTATTATTTTGATGCATATGAAACTCTTTGGGAGCAGAATTATAGGACATGGGATCCTACCCTATGTCATTGGAGAATATTTTATTGGTCACTTGAAGCTTGTATGAACTTGGCAAATGGTGGTCTACTTACCTGGAGGTATAAGCACTTTCATGATTTTTTTATGAGGCACCTCCTTGATGTACATTTTTATTATGTTTTTATGTACTTTGATGATATATATTATGTACTCATGATGTTTGGAAGAATTCATACAAGAAAATGGGATCCCATAACTCTTTTTTCTAATGGTATGGTTGGGAGAGCACTTTTAATTGTTGGAGTACAATACAAGCAATGGGGCCCTAGGATAGTTTTTAGTCCCATTGATTTCAATTTTTTTGGGAAACATGCAGTATGGGAGATAGATTCCCCATTTAATAAAGTGATTTTAATTAGAGTATTGCAGCATCAATAATGGTGGTTCCTCTCTAAAATATTCATGGAATCTCAAAGACTCAAAGTTCAGAAACTCAGTGCCAACTTTGAAGAATCATACATAAAGCAGGTTCTTCAACACCCATGTTTGAAATTGATTGAGGACAAGCAATATTGGAAAGGGAGGATTTTTCATGTGCCAAATTTTTCATTGATTCAAAATGGCCTAATCGTATTTTCCATATTTACTAGTGTGTGTCAAATTGATGCTAAGGGTCAAATAATTGCCAAGGAGGATAATTACTACTTCCTAGGTTGGGGGTGGAAGCTTTGGGATTTGGAATAAGGGGGATAATTAATGATGTTTGAAAATTAGAATGGAATTAATATTTAATAAAGAATCTAAATAAATAAATAAAAGAGAAAATTGAATTGGAAATGGATCATGGAGACACATGGAGACTATGGGGCCCACACAAGCTAGAAATTTGGTGCCACATGGCATCCTCCTCTTGCAATTTCGAATCCATGGGAATCGTAAAGGTTATCAAATGAGTTATAAGGATAAAACACTTTTAAATATTAATTATAGGTCTAATCTGGGAGGAAATGTAACTTACATGGGAGAGGAAGAGTTATTTTGGAGCTAGTGGGACACTTGGACTAGATCCCCTAGCTCTATGACAACAATGATGAAGATGCTATAACACCGATGAACCAAATAAGATCTGAAGGCTGAAATATGACATATCTGAAATTTCAAGTTGAAATAGAGCATCCAAGAGAGCTCTCATGGAGTTTGGGAATCTCAATGGGCTCCAACTCAAATTTGGGGAAGGTGGAAGGCTAGGAAAGGGAGGACACATGGCAAATCATGAGCACACACCCAAATTCGAATTGGATTGAGTTTTTGTATGTATTGGGAAACTTATAAGGCTACAGATTTTTATAAAATATAGGAAGCAAACAAGATAATGAATTTTCATAATTTGAGAAATTGTCATTTGTGAATTGTGAGAGCTAGTGGATGACTAGTTTTCTTGCCTTAGCCAATTTTGAGGGTGAAAGATTCCCATCCAAGTTGGTGTTTGGAGAGGACACTGGGATATTTCATGGATATTTAATGGAGTATTATTTTAAGTTGTAAGATACATGGAATATTTTGGATTCTTATATTGTATAACTTTCTCTCAACCATTTCCATATTTTATGGCATATTCTTGCTCATGGAGGGATTGCGATTTGGATGAGCTATTGATCTCTTTGGGGAAGCTTATAATGATCCATTATTTTATGTTATGATGTAAATACTCTGTATTTCAGGATAATAATACTATTAGGATGAAATCCAAAAATATTTCATGTAAAACTGTTAAACAATGAAGAAATAGTGTCATTTCCCCACTCTCTTGTTGTTCACCAATGTAATGCTAATGATTCCGAATTGGGAGAGATTTTCATTATCCATTAATTATTGTAATAAGATAAATATTATATTTTATTCATTATAATAAATCATAAGGTTGAAATATCAAATGGATGTAAGGAAAAGTGATTATTAATGAGCAAACAATGACCATTTCCCCACTACATTGATGTATGCTATGATAATGCTGATGATTTTGAATGGAGGAATGTATATATGATAAATGTATGATGGATTTACTATAATTAATGTGTATTTAAAGTATTTTTTTCAGTAATTAAGCATTGGAATCCATTTTACTCATTTTTATTGCATGGGAGAAGATTTGGTGCCTTTTTCCCAAGGGTCGAAATTGTGATTTGGGAGCTTTTTTGGAAAGAGTCATAACAGTATGTATAAAATAAAACATGATGCATATGAGACTTTAAAAATTTCCCTTTCACATCCCCTTCCCATTTTCATAAATTTGAGTGACTTTGGGACCATTTGAGAAGCCATTTTCGACAATTACCCAGGGGGAATTAGAAACCCAATTTGCTAGTAAAGACTCCTACATTGAACAGAACATTAAACAAGTTTGAAGAATTAATTGGGGGGTTATTAAACATCCATGAACATAATATATAATTTCTATTATCATTCATTTACATTTTGAGAAAATTTTGAAGCATTTGGGTCAATTACGAGGTCTAGACATCAAAACTAGTCAAGGTTCGAAATTGGGGAAAAAGTAGAAAAATTAGCCATTTAATAAAATTTCAAAAAGGGACATTATAGAGTTGTATGTAGACAAATCATAAAGATAAAAAATGACGAATTACCAAAATATATCAAACCCCAATAGGTGGCTAAATAAATTCCCAAATCTATCAAGGACCTCATGAATTGGAAAAAGCATGAGTGAGTTGTCAAGGGAGATGGAAAAGCATGCTAATCCTAGAAAATGGAGAGAAAATCATGAAGGATGGGTTGGAAATGAAGGGACCCAGTTTCTTAGTTGACTAGAGTTTAACTTATCCACAGAAAAGCTGGAAAAGCTGAATAAAGACGAATCTATTGTAAAGTGTTGTATACTAATTTTGGATGGTCAAAAGGTGGTCACGATCAACCCAGAATTAGAAATAAAGCTTTTTTGGGATATAGATAGCATGTATTGACTTTAAGGTACAAGTGGATGCCAAATAATTAATATATTGGGTGAATAATTAATCAAATAATGATTAATTATTTTATCCTAAGTAATGAGTGGGTTAAATATATTCCAACAGAGTTGATAGCTGCGACAGTGCTTGAATGCCTCGATGAAATCAGTGAAAATGGAAGGCCAAATATAGTCGACACATAGAATCTTTTGAGCAGTTGCAAAACTGGAGAGGTGGCCACCGTAGGATCCACTATGACAGTCATCTAGGACATGTTCAGCCTCATCATGGGTGAGGCAACGGCATAATATGGTGTCGATGCCCCGATGGTAGAGAACATCTCCAATAAGGAGACGGAAAGTGACTTGGTGTAGGATGCGTTGTCTATCTTTGCGGCTTAAGTGAGCCTCAAAATTTTGGGTGCATAAGTATAGAATAATTCCCCCATACCAAGGATATTCCATGGAGATGAAAAATAAGGATTTGTCAGGAAGTTCGACCATGAGTGGTGGTGGTGCAGACAACGGGGGCAGGTTTGTCATTAGCGAAGCTAGTGCCAATGCCTTGGTGCTTTTCAGGGTAATGAATTATGTTGATGTATTTGTAACTTTGGAATGTATTCACTTGTATATATTTTATTTCATTGGTCCAATATGCTCCTATCGGGAGAACCACTTGTATTTCTTTGTACCCCGATGTTCCTACCATGAGAATTACTAAAAGTCATGAGGAAGTCCCCTCCGTTGTAAGTCAGGTCATTAGTACCCTAGTTGTTGTTACTCAACCCTACATAGCTGATTCAAATATTAAGTGAATGAAATATTATAAGTAGATATTGAGCCTCTCTATTTATCACACACACTCACCCAGCTATAGCACATAAGTGAGAGATAAGAAGCTCGCTCAACTGAGAGAGAGAACAATTGTTGGAGATCATCTTTTTGTATTTGGGTTTTACTGCTACCATTGGAGCTCATTCTATCTCTGAGTAAGTTGCAAGGTTTTTTCCTTTATGGTTTCCCCAAGGATAAATCTTTGTGTCTATTTTCTCTTGTTATTGATAGTTGTGCATGTTATTCTCTCAGATAAGATCCTATGATCATATTCTCAAATTGATAAAAATACAACAAGCTATCAGAGATAACCTGAGAACAAGACATTGTGCAGATGCAAAAGCTAGGGATTATTAATTTTTGGGTCCCTCTCCATAATCCATCAGCAAAAGGAGGCTAGGATAACTCCCCATTGAAGGGCGCATCTTCCGATCGAAGCAGAATTTGATTTCGGGCACTTTCAGTTTTTACTATGGGAAATTAGGGATTTTCACAGAAGTGGAATTTTTGAGTGAGCGCAGCATAGGATTGCTATTCTCCTCAAAATATAAATTTAGAGACCAAGGTCGAGATTTTTGGTTGGGTAAAACTATGGGAAAGTCAAACCCTAATTTGACCCCGGGCCTGAAAAACCCTAAAATACTAAAACTTGTAGTTTTGCCACATTCTCTATATATCAGGATTGAAGATGTCTCAGGGGCCAAAATTTGCGTAGGCCAAAGATAAAATATTTATGTACCCTGTGTTCATATTTTCTATATTATAGGAGATATTATTCCTCCAAATCATGGTTCCATCCTCTTCCACAATTCATCACTAAATAGGACACCTAGGGAGAATTACTATATCTCGGGCTAGGAAGGTCCAAATTAAATTTCTCAAGATGTTATAGATAGGGCACATACTACAATTTCTGTGGTAAAAATGTCAGACCCCGAAGGTGAAACAGTGACACGTGGAAGTTCGTACAAGTTCATTATGCTGAATAGTCCTGAATTAAGTCACTGTGGGAAAACTATCATAAGTCCCAATTTGTGAAACCAATTCTGATACAACCTATGGTTTTGGAAAGAGGAAAGATGAGGCTACCTTAGTACAAAATTTTAGACAAATAGGAGTAGTACTTTTGGACCGTAAAAATAGTATCAGGCATTTCTGCGGAAGAAATTGGAAAACTAGGGCTTCCTGTTCCATGAGTTTCGCTCCATTGTTTTCAGAAAAAGGAGTACATTGGAAGGCTCACCTTGAAGAGGTATATATGTCTATCCAATCAGATCTGAAAGATTCCAAGTTTTGAAAATTAGGGTTTCTCTGAAAAAATCCTATATCAGCAAGCTCCAGAACTAGGATGGACACCTCAAATCGGTAAGATCTAATATTTTTCTATTTACAGTTGTGGTTCTATTTTCAATATGACTAATCATGCCATCTTGATGATGATATTGGTGAAGCTAAAAATTTCTGAGCATGGAATTATAGGATTCCACTGGTTCTTGAAGAAAATGAATTGAACACCTACATTAGTGGAGAGGTTCCAGTTCCAGATGGAGATGAGGATAAATCCTTACACAAGAAGAACTTGGTCAAGGCCAAGAAAATCATTGCTGATTCAATCAAGGATCACCCAATACCACAAGTGTCTTCCCTAAAGACACCTAAGGAGATGTCTTATTCCATAACCAATCTATTTGAAGGGAAGAACATAAATCAAAAGATGACTTTGAGAAACCAGTTAAATAATGTAAAGATCCAGAATGCAAAGACCATACAGTCATACTTTACAAGGGTCTCTCAAATCAAAGAACAACTTAAAGCAGTGGATGAAGAAGTAGAGGATGCAAAAGTTGTGATAAGCACCTTGAATGGCCTCCTAGGATCATGGGATTTAGTCATTCAAGGAATGTGTGCCAGAAGGAAGTGATGTCATGGTAGAGATGGAAGCCATCTAGAAAGTTTCCATGAGGTATGGATGAATGTTGTATTGGATAAAATAGTTGCATGATAATATATTTATGCATAAGAATTTTTCATTATGAATATGCCTTATGAAATTGTTCTAACCATACAACTAATTCATTTGAATTGTAGGAAATATCGTGTATAATCGCCTACAAGAAAACAAGGATAAGACTTGTTCCGAAGAACAAGTGATGAGAGTTCGAGAAATAATCCAAGAATGAAGAATAATATGATGAATGCAGTTATGTGACACAATTAAGTGACATCATTAATGCAGAACCTTCCTGCTATGAAGAAGTAGCCAAGAAGAAAGGGAAGGAGAGTACCAATTCAAGAAGAATCATGTCTAGGGTACGGTATCTGCAAGTTCCAGCTTGCAGTAGATGGAAACATCATGGGATACAAGGAAATATACCTAGCATGAGGCTTCTCACAGAAAGAAGGAATAGACTACGAAGAGACATTTGCAGCTACTGGAAGTTAAGACACATGACAGGAATATTCATTTGTACAAATCAAATAAGGCCTTGTACAAGCTCAGAAGACACCCATGGGATAACACATACATAAGGAGATTGAATATCACCTAGAGTGATGAAGATATTAACCTTTACTACAAGGATGAAGATGAAAGCCTATAGAGGATGACAAGCTCACAGATGGGTGCGAGAAGAATAGTTTCAAGATAGAGGATCCTTGTATCTAGTGACCCTAGATTGATACATAGAATATTACTAGTAGAGGAAGCTACTTGTCACTCTAGCACATAACGCATAGAGTACGGAAGGTAGATGAAGAAATATGTTCTGCTTCAGAGGGACTGACTACAGAATATCCTGAGGTTTGATGTGGTACGGCAAGATGGACAGCTTACTAATGGCTCTAGGATTTACTAAGAATTAAGTGGATTCCAAGCCTTACTTCAAGGTTGAAGGTGGAATGCCAATGATGCTCCTGTTATATGTCGATGAATTGTTCGTGACAGAAAATTTGGAACTCATTAAAGTTGCAAGAAGGAGACTTGTTGCCGAGCTCAAGATGAAGGACTTGGATATGACGCACTACTTTCTAAGCATGGAGGTGTGGAAGAGTACAGATGGACTCTCCCTAGGACAAGGGAAGTATGCAGTAGAGATCCTAAATAGGTTTGGCATGATGGACTGTAAGGCCATGGCCACACCTATGGCATCAAACCTGAAGCTATTGAGTGATGCTTCATCAGAGTCGGTTGATGCTACGATGTATCGTCAGATGATTGGGTCCTTAATGTACCTAACCAATATGAGACCAGATATTTTCTTTGATGTGAACACATTGAGAAATGTTGACATGATGGTTGTAAAGCATGTATACCTTAAGGATATAGTTGAGTATGGGCTCAAGTATGATATGAATCAAAAGATGTAGGGTTATGTGGATTTAGATTGGGAAGTGCCATTGATAGGAGGAGCACTTCGGGGTGCTGCTTCAGTATGGGATCAGGTGTGATCTCTTGGTTTAGCAGGAAGCAATCTAGCATAGCACTGAGTAAATACAAGGAAAAATATGTTGCCACTTGCTCGTCTATTTGGGTGGTAATATGTTTCTTTTGAAAGCTACTATTTGATTTGATTAATCTAAATTACATTTTTGTATGGTGCCAAGAGGAGTAGTGAAGCTCCAGTATGTGATCCAAATTGAGATATCTCAAAAGAGGGAGTTCTGGAATAGTCAACGAGACAAGTTGTCTAAGCATAAAATCCTGGCGAAGCTCGTAGGTGGCTTAGACATAGATGGTCATGTCGGTTGTCCTCAGATCTAATCAGTCCTGATGAAGCTCGTAGGTTATCCTTCAATGTAATCATACCTGATGTGATTCTATGCTAGATATGACTAGAGTGAATTTTAAGTACTTCAGAGAGAATCTTGGTGTTATCTAGATCAAGGTTCCTTCCAAGAGGAAGTCCTAAGTCCGTGTTCCTTTCTGACATGGTGGTGGGCTAGGCCTCCCATGGCTAGATGCAAGTTCAGAGATTTTCTAAGATGGTGGTAGGATTGGTTCCTCCCATGGTCAGATGTAAGTGCAGAGACATTCTAACATGGGGGCAGGCTGGGCCTCCCATGGTCAGATGTAAGTGCAGAGCCTTTCTGACATGGTGGTAGGATTGGTTCCTCCCATGGTCAGATGTAAGTGCAGAGCCATTTTGACATGGTGGTAGGTTGGGAATCCCATGGTAAGATGTAAGTGCAGAGCCATTCTGACATGGTGGTAGGATATGTCTCCGATGATCAGATGTAAGTACAGAGCCATTCTGACATGGTGGAAGTTTGGGCCTCACATGGTCAGATGTAAGTGCAGAGCCTTTATGACTAGGTCAAATGTAAGTGAAAAGATTTTCTGACATGGTGGCATGCTGGGCCTCCCATGGTCAGATGTAATTGCAGAGCCTTTCTAACTGGGTCATATATAAGTGCTGAGCATTTTCGACATGGTGGCAAGCTAGGCCTCCCATGGTCGGATGTGAGTGTTGGGCCTTTCTGACATGGTGGCAGGTTGGGCCTCCCATGGTCAGATATAAGTGTTAGATGATCCTTTCTGACATGGTGGTAGGGTGGGCCTACCATGGTTAGATGTGAGTGGTGGTCCTTTCTGACATGGTGTCTAGCTAGGCATCCCATGGTCATATGTGAATGATGGGATTCCCTTTTTGAGATGGTGGTGGATGTGTTCCTCCCATGGTCAGATGTAAGTGCTGGGCAGGCCTTTCTGACTGGGTCAGATACAAGTGTTGAAGAAGATGAATACCTACCTAGATGCTAGGCCTATAACTAGCATGAAAAAGGGATGGCTCTGCAAACTGTGATGAGTAGAATTGAGAGATATCACCAATTGATCGAGATAGTGGAGCAGTGATGATGATGATCTAGTGATGATCCAGCTTTGATATTGTATATCTTATGCATTATAACTTCAGAATGTATCCACTTGTATATCTTATGGATTATACCCTGATGTTTATTCTGGGATGTGTTTGTAATGTAATTGAGTCATGTATTTCCCCGATGTTCCGATCAGGAGTTTCTATAATGTAGCAAGTCATGTAAAGTCATTGTGGGTAACCCTCCTATTTGTCAAGGGTTAAAGTCCCCACAGTTGTGGGACCCTAGGGTTATTATACTATCCTAGATAAGTCGACCCTAGGTGAGATATTGTAAGTCGAGGCAATAGTCCCCACCGTTGTCTTAAGGATAACCCTCCTTGTTGGTTAGAGGAGGCAAAGTCCCCACAAGTTGTGGGGCGCTAGGGTTATTAGACACTCCTAGAGATGTCGGCTCTAGTAAGTAATTGTTAAGTGAAGCCTACATGTTGGAGTGGGTTTCAAGTGAGCAAAACAATATAAATAGAGAGTGAGCCTATCTATTTATCACGCACACACTCACTCATTGGGGCACATGAGTGAGAGAGGAGAAGCTCTCTCAGTGTGACAGAGAGAACAAGCTGTGGAGATCATATTTTCTTTTTTGGGGTTTTATTACTGCCATTGGTGCTCATTCTATCTCTGAGGAAGTTGCAGTGTTTTATCCTTTATGATTTTCCCAAGGAAAATTATTTGTGTCTTTTGTCTCTTGTGTTTATTGTTGTGCATGTTATTCTCTTAGTTAAAGATACTAAGATAATAATGCTAGACTGAATGATAAAAATATAACATGGCATTAGAGCTAACCTGAGAAGAAGACATTGTACAGTTGCATAAGCTAAGGATTCTTACTTTTTGGTTCTCTCTCCACAACCCATTAGCATAAGTATGCTATGCTGACTCTCCATTGAAGGGCACATCTTTCTATCGAAGCAGAATTCAATTCCCAACATTTTCAGTTTTCAATGCAGGAAATTAGGGCTTCTTACAGAAGAGGAATTTTTGAGTGAGCCTAAAATAGGATTTCTCTCTTCATCAAAATCAAATTTTAGAGACCTGGATCAATATTTTTGGTTGGGTGAAACTCCAAGAAAGTAAAACCCTAGTTTGACACTAAGCTGGAAAAACCCTAAATACTAAAACTGATAAGTTTTGGCACATTCACTATATCGCGGGATGGGCGAAGGATCAGGAGATGAAAATTGCAAAGGTCAAAGATAAAAATCTGTATGTACACTGTATCCAAACTTTAGCCTCATATTCCCTATATTATGGGAGATATGATCCCTCCAAGTTAGGTTTTCAGCCTCTTCTAGGATTCATCCCCAAACAGGACACCTGGGGATAATTGTTATATCATGGACTACAAAGCTCAAAATAAAATTTATAAAGATTTTGTATAAAGGTGACAGAATTTCATTTCTATGGTCGGAATTTCAGACCCCAAAGATGAAACAGTGACACGTGGAAGTCCATACAACTTCACTATCCTAAAAAGTCCTGTAACAGGTCACCTTGGGAAAATAATCATAAGTCCCAATTTGTGAAACCAATCCTGATGAAACCTGTGGTGTTGGAATAGGACCATGCGAATATACCTCAGTGTGAAATTTTACACCAAGAGGAGTAGTAATTTCAGAGATACCACAAAAACAGTAACAAGCATTTCTGTAGAAGAAATTGGAAAACTAGGGCTTCCTGTTCCTGGAGCTTCCCTCCACTGTTTTCAGAAAAGGAGTACGTTGGATAATTTTCCTTAAAGGGATCTATATTTATATCCAATCAGCTCTAAAATATTCCAATTTTTGAAAATTAGGGTTTCTCTAACAAACCCTAGATCAACCAGCTCCGAAACCAGGACGGACACCTCAAATCGATAAGATCTAATCTTTTGCTATTTTCATTTGAGGTTCTCATTTCAAAGTGATATATCACATAAGCTTGATGACAAGCTTGGTAAAGTTGACAAATTCCAAGCATGAAAGTATATTATCTCTCTGAATAAAATGAATTGGACACCTACATGTGTAGAGAGGTTCCAGTTCTAGAGGGAGATAAGGATCAAATCCTTACACAAGAAGAACTTGGTCAAGGCCAAGAAGATCATTGCTGATTCAATCATGGATCAACTTGCACCACAAGTGTCTTCCCTAAAGACACTGAATATGTTTGATTCCTTGACCAAGCTATTTTAAGGGAAGAACATAAATTAGAAGATGGCTTTGAGAAAACAGTTGAAGAATGTGAAGATCCATAATGCATAACAACTTGAAGCGGTAGAAGAAGAAGTGGAGATTGTAGAAGTTACCTTGAATGGCCTCCTAGGATCATGGGATTCATTCATTCAAGGAATGTGTGCTAGAAGGAAGTGATTACTTTCAATAGAATCTAGGAAGAAGAAGAATCCCGACTCATAATAATAGAAGAGAAGATGGGAGCAACTGAAGATCAAGCTCTCACCATCGAAAGAAGATCCCTCAAGCGATGAGGAATATGAAGGACTCAATTCTTGAAGAACGTATTATCCATATTGAGCATTTGGATAAGAAATGATGAAGTCATGAATGAATAAGATGATGAAGCGGAAGGATCAATAAGGAGTCTAGCCATGAAACAAATAAAGATAAGTATTCAATTGTGATTTCATGATATTGTTTTTGTTATGCATTTGTTTATATTCAGTTGATGTGTTATGCATGATAGAATGTCTGCATTAATGATAGTATACTACTACTATGCATGTGATGGGTAAGTAGCTCATGGTGCTATACAACTCTCCATTGCTACTTATCTAGAATGAAACCTCTTTGCTGATATATTGGATTAGTGCACAATCTCAATATTGTCCTAGTAGAGATGGAAGGAATCTAGAAATCTTCTGTGAGATATGGATGAATGTTGTATTGGCTAAATTAGTTGCATGATCATATATTTTTGCATAGTAATTTTTAATTATGAATATACCTTATGAAATTTTTCTAACCGTACAACTACTGCATTTGACTTGTAGGAAAGATCGCATAAAATTGCCTACAAGCAAACAAGGATGAGACTTGTTCCGAAGAACAAGTGATGAGAGTTCAAGATGAAGAATAATATGATGAATGCAGTGACATAATTGATGTAGAACCTTATAGCCATGAATAAGTAATCAAGAAGAAAGGGAATACCAGTTCAAGAATAATGATGTCTAGAATGCAATACCGATACATGAAGGGAAGTTCGTAGTTCCATCATGCAGTAGATGGAAACATCGTGGGATACAAGGAAAGATTTGTAGCATGAGGCACAGACTATGAAGAGACATTTGCAGCCACTAGAAATACACATGACAGGAAGAATCATGTGTGCAAGTGAAAGAAGGCCTTGTACGAGGTCAGAAGACACCCATGGGATAACACATACATGAGGAGCTTGATGAAGACCTGAACATTTGCTACAAGGATGAAGATGAAAGTATATAGAGGATGACAAGCTCACAGATGGGTGTGAGAAGAATTTTTGAAGAATGTTTTAGTGAATAGAGTATGAAAGACAGAAGGAGAGTGATGCTCTGCTTCAGAGGGAGTGACTGCAGAAGATCCTGAGGTTCAACATGGTACAACAAGATGGATAGATTACTGATGACTCTAGGATTTATTGAGAGTAAAGCAGATCCCAACCTTTGGTTCAAGGTTGAAGCCCAAAGACCAGTGATGCTCCTAGTATGTGTCGATGCACTATTTTCTAGGCATCAAGGTGTGGCAAAATGTGAATGGAATCTTCCTCGAACAAGGGAAGTATGTAGTAGAGATCCTAAAGAGGTTTAGGACCACACCTATGGCATTGAACCTGAATCTATTGAGTGTTTCTTCATTAGAGACGGTTGATGATACGATATATCATCAGATGATTGGTTCCTTGATTTACCTAACAAATATGAGACTAGATATTTTCTTTGCTATGAACACATTGAGACATGTTCACTTGATGGTTCCAAAGCATGCAGTGAGGTACCTGAAGGGTACAGTTGATTATGGTCTCAAGTATGAGGCCAATCAAAAGATTATGTGGATTTGTATTGGGCAGGTAGTGCCATTAATAGGAAGAGCACTTTGAGGTGCTACTGCAGTATGGGATCAAGTGTGATCTCTTGGTTTGGAAGGATGAAGTCCTGCATGGTGCTAAGTACAGCTGAGACAAAATATGTTACCACTTGCTATTTGGGAGGTAGTATGTTTCTTTTGAAAAATACTATTTGATTTGGTTGATCCGACTTTCATTTTTGTATGATGTAGAGAGGAGCAGTGATCCAGATCGAGATCTCTTGAAAAGGGGATTTCTAGCATAGTTGCTAAGACAGGTTGTTTGAGCATAAATCCTGGCGAAGCTCGTAGGTTGCTCAGACATAAATTTTCTTGTAGGTTTCCCTCAGATGTAATTGGTCCTAGACAAGCTCATAGGTCAACCTTGGATGTAATCAACCCTGATGTGATTCTATGCTAGAAATGGCCAAAGTGAAGTTTGAGTACTTCAAGGAGAAGCTTGGTGTTCTCAAGATCGAGGTTCCCTCCAAGGGGAAATGATGAGACCTAGATCTATTCTGACATGGGAGAGGATTAGGTTCCTTCCATGGTCATATTTAAGGGATCAGCCATTCATTCATGGTGAGAGGATTCAGTTCCTTCCATGTCAGATGTGAGTGCTGAGCCATTTTGATGTGACAGTAGGATTGGTTCCTACATGATTAAATGTAAGGGCTGAATGCCATTCTTGGAATGGAGGAACCTGGTTAGTTACCAGGAATACTTAATCTAGGACTGAGGGTCATTCTGATATGACTGTAGGATGTAGTATTACATGATCATATGTGAGCGCATGGACATTCTGATGTGATTGAGGGATGTGATCCCACTTGATCATATATAAGGGCTGATGCCACCTGGTCAATTACCAGGAATCCTCAGTCTGGGACTGAGAGCCCTTTCGATGCAATGTGTTTACACATGGTTGAATGTAAGTGCAGAGACTTTCTAACAAGATGATTTTGGATATAAGTGCTGAGCGATTCTAGCATGATGTGTTTACACATCGTCAGATGTGAGTGCTGTTCCTTTCTGACAAGATGAGGTCAGATGTAAGTGCAGAGCCTTTCAAACAAGATGAGGTCAGATGTAAGTGCTGATCCATTCTGGCATGATGTGTTTACACATGGTCAGATGTGAGTGTTTGGCCTTTCTGACAAGATGAGGTTAGATGTGAGTTTTGGGCATGCCTTTCTGAAAAGATGAGGTCAGATGTAAGAGTTGGGTGGGCCATTCTGACTTAGGGTTAGATATAAGTGCTGAAGACCTACATGAAGCATAGGCCTACAACCAGCATAAAAAAGGGTTGGCCCTGTATAACTTCCTGTGATGAGAAGAATGAAGAGATAGCACCATTTGATTGAGATAGCAGAAGGAATAATGATGATGATGATTCAATGATGATCCAGCTTTGATGATGATCTCAATCAAGTGATGATCTAGACTTGATAATGATCCAGCAGTGACGATCCAGATCAAGTGAAGATCCAGACTTGATGATGATCTAGTAGTGACAATCTAGATCAAGTGATGATCCATACTTGATGATGATCAAGTAGTGACGATCTAGATCAAGTGATGATCCAAACTTGATGATGATCCAGCAGTGATGATCCAAATCAAGTGATGATCCAGACTTGATGATGGTCTAGTCATGATGATCTAGATCAAGTGATGATCCAGAATTGATGATGATCTATACTTGATGATGATCCAGCAGTGACGATCCAGATCAAGTGATGATCCAGACTTGATGATGATCCAGTAGTGATGATGATCTAGATCGAGTGATGATCCAGATCCATATGAAGATGACTTGAAGATGAATATGAATTGAAGATGAAGATGACATGACGATGAATATAACTTGAATATGAAGATTAATTGAACATGAAGATGACTTAATGATGATCCAGATGATACAGAGAAGAAGACTTGTGCTGATAAATTATGTCGAGAGAATACCTTCCTAGTTAAGAGGGAGTGTTGATGTAACTGTAACTTCGGAATGTATTCACTTGTATATCTTATGTATTATACCCCGATGTTTATTCCGGGATGTGTTTGTAATGTAATTGAGTCATGTATTTCCCCGATGTTCCGATCGGGAGTTTCTATAATGTAACAAGTCATGTAAATTCATTGTGGGTAACCCTCCTATTTGTCAAGGGTTACAGTCCCCATAGTTGTGGGGCCCTAGGGTTATTATACTATCATAGAGAAGTCGACCCTAGGTGATTCATTGTAAGTTGGGGCAATAGTCCCCACCATTTTGTTAAGGATAACCGTCCTTGTTGGTCAAAGGAAGAAAAGTCCCCACAAGTTGGGGGGCACTAGGGTTATTAGACACTCCTACAGATGTCGGCTCTAGTAAGGAATTGTTAAGTGAGGCTGACATGTTGGAGTGGGTTTCAAGTGAACGAAAGAATATAAATAGAGAGTGAGCCTCTCTATTTATCACACACATACTCACTCATTGGGGTGCATGACTGAGAGAGGAGAAGCTCTCTCAATGTGAGAGAGAGAACAAGCCGTGGAGATCATCTTTTCTATTTTTGGGTTCTACTACTGCCATTGGTGCTCATTCTATCTTTGAGGAAATTGTGGGGTTTTCTCCTTTATGGTTTCCCTAAGGAAAATTCTTTGTGTCTCTTGTCTCTTGTGTTTATTTCTATGCATGTTATTCTCTTAGTTAAAGATCCTAATATCATAATGCTATATTGAATGATAAAAATATAACACCCCGATGTTCCTATCGGGAGAATTAGTAAAAGTCATGAGGAAGTCCCCTCCATTGTAAGTCGGGTCATTAGTACCCTAGTTGTGGTTACTCGATCCTACATAACTGAGTTAGGATTACTCGAGCCTACATAACTGATTCAAATATTAAGTGAATGAAAGAGTATAAATAGAGAGTGATCCTCTCTATTTATCACACACACTCACCCAGCTATAGCGCATAGGTGAGAGAGAAGAAGCTCACTCAAGTGAGAGAGAGAAAAACTGTTGGAGATCATCTTTCTGTCTTTGGGTTTCCCTACAAGTATTCGTTCTCATTCTATCTCTAAGGAAGTTGTGGGGTTTTTTCCTCTATGGTTTCCCCGAGGACAAATCTTTGTGTCTATTGTCTCTTGTTATTGATTGTTGTGCATGTTATTTTCTCATATAAGATCCTAATATCATATTGTCAAATTGATAAAAATCCAACAAATTCCATGTCAAAATCCTGGAGGATGACTACCCACTTAGCCATGTGACCTTGTAGGAGGCGTCAGCTCAAGAGGTACCGCATAGGATTGGAATCAGCCACTACTTGAGTATGGTTTGCGATGATGTAATGGTGCAATTTTTGGACCAAGAATACGATGGTGAGGGCCATATTCTCTTCGGGTGAATATCCCAGGGGGTATCGATCAACTTCTGGTTAACGTAGTAAATAACATGCTCTTGATGAGCATCATCTTCTTGGACCAAAAATCTAGTGATGGTGTTTTTCAAGGCCGACACATAGAGGGTGAAGTCCCAGGCGAATTCAGGTGTCGATAGTAATGGTGTGGAAGCTGGAGCTTGTTTTAGTGTGTCAAATGCATCTTATGCCTATGGATCCCAAAAAAATGGAATGTTGGTATGAATTAGATGCAATAATCTATGGGATTTCATCACATATTTTTGTATAAAGTGGCGAAGGAAGTTATCCTTTCCTTAGAGGCTCTGTAATTGCCACAGAGTTCATGGTGAGGGGAGGTCAAGAATGGCTTGAAATTTAAGAGGTTCAATTGTAATCCCTTTGTGGGAAACAATGAACCCAAGTAGATGGCCTGCAAGGACACAAAAAATTGTAGAAATTTTGACCAGCAATAGATTAATTTCACTCACAACAAATTACAATTGATCATGCAAAATTGTCAACAATGGAGACTGAATATGGAGCTGTAACACAAAATTATATTAACTCAGTGTACAATAGCCAACCCTGTAATAACATAGGTTGCTGAATATATAGAATACATCAATAGGCCGAATGCATAAGGAGGCATCCAAAACTAGCATAAAGCAGGCTTACCCAAAATAGGCAAATCCCCCATAGGTGTAAAAAGCTGATCCCAAATCTGTCATGAGGCTCATGAATTGGCAAGGGCACATGGGCAAGATAATGAGAGGTGGAATGGCAGCTCATACATGCTTTTGCATGGAGGAAAGAGTGGAGGAGGAAGAGGCAACAAAGCTGATTCACCTCACCTAGTCTTGCTTTCCTATGTGCCTTAAAACACTGAAAAAGCAGGGAATAAAGCAGAAAAAAGCAGATAGGTACCTAGGAGGCCAGGAATAAAGAAAATTTGATTCCTAAGGCTTTCCCAAGTGCTACATGAGTCAAATATGGTAATTTTGACCTCTATGGATAGGCAAATAGCAACTTGCACATGGTGGGACTCATGAACTAGGCAAATAAGACAAAAATAAATGAATTAATGTCTAAGTGGGTAATACTATGGGTTTGATTATTCTAACACCCCCCCTTAAGCCTGTCTTTATGAGTAATAAATCAAAATATAGGGCCTAGAAACAAGGCTTAGTCACCCTTTTACATACTGCAAGTCCATATGAACCAAGGAAAGAGGCAAAACCAACTTGGGAAAATCCTCCCTTAAACATGGACTGTAAAACAAAATTGTAGAATCTTGTCTCTACTCATGCTTTGATAGCATGATCAGCAATCCCCGACAGTGATTTGAGATTGCTGAAGGTCTTCTCACAAAATTCTTTGGTGAAGATATCAGCTACTTGTTCTGAAGATGAATAGAAGAGTAGGTGAATGGTGCCATCATGCACAAGCTCTCTGATGTAGTGCATGTGAATCTCAATGTGTCTGGTTCTCTAATTCTGAACTGGATCTTTGTAGATTCGAATGGTACTCTGGTTATCATAGTAGATGGTAGTTTAGTACTCAGGTTCGAAACCACACTCTCCAAGTAAACCCTGCAACCATAAACACTGAGTTGCTGCATTGACAACTCCTCTGTACTCAGCTTCTGTAGATGAGAGTGCAATGGCACTCTATTTCTTGCTTGACCAGCTGATTGGCCCTTCTACAAGCATGGACACATAACTTGAAGTGGACTTCCTGTCTGTGCTATCACCTACCCAATCACTATCAGTAAAACCAATTAACTCAAGGTCAGAATTGGCTTTATAGAAAATCCAATGTGTCCGTGTTCCTTGAACAAAGCTAAGGATCCTCTTGGCTGATTTCCAATGGATCTCATGGGGCTGATCCATGAATATAGAAGCAACACTGACTGCATAACAAATATCAGGTCAAGTATGTGTCAAATACAATAAACATCCAATCAACTGTCTATACAAAGTGTTGTTTACCATTGGTGGAGAATCATCTTCCTCCAGCTTCACTCCTGAAAGGAAAGGAGTTTTGCTTGCTTTGCAATCTTGCATTCTGAATTTGATCAGCAAATCCAAGGCATATTTGGACTAGTGCACCTTGATTCCAGCTTTGGTTTGAGCAATCTCAAGCCCCAGAAATTGACTTAAGAGCCCCAAATCTGTCATGGAGAAGGCTTGGTTCATAGCTCCTTTTAGGGAAGCAATCTCAGCCTGTGAGCTTCCTGTAATGAGGAGGTCATCAACATATAACACAATGATCATTAATGAACCATTAATTACCTTCAGATAGACATTCGAATCTGATTTGCACCGAACAAAATTCAGAGATAGCAAGAAGCTATCTATCTTGGCATACCAAGCCCTGGGGGCTTGCTTTAGCCCATACAATGACTTTCTCAACCTGCACACAAGAGAATCGTCAGTAGAAAAACCTTGTGGATGCTGCATATATATCTCCTCAGTGAGATCACCATTCAAAAAGGCACATTTTACATCCATGTGATGTACCTCCCATTGCCTTGATGCTGCAATGGCTAGAGCTAGCCTGATTGAATCCATCTTTGCCACTGGGGCAAAAGTCTCATTGTAATCGATGCCATGAACCTGTGAGTAGCCTTTAGCTACCAATATATCCTTTTACTTCAGTGGTGAACCATCATCAGCAAATTTGGTCTTATAGACCCACTTACACTGTACTAGTTTTCTCCCTGGAGGAAGATCCACTAGCTCCCATGTGTTGCTCTTCTGTAGCGAGTTGAACTCCTCATTCATGGAAGCTTGCCATCATGGATCTCCTGATGCTTATTAATATGTTTGAGGATCAAAATCCACCATCAAATAACATCTTTCAGCAAACTCAGGATCCTTCATGCACAGACCACTCTCAAATTGAGATCTAGTCCTCCTTGGGTCATTGGGATCCCCAGCTAACTGTCCTGCTGCATGTAGTGTCTTGGATGCCCATTTAGGCCTTGTGGGGCTGTTTGGGTCTGAAATAAACTCATATCCATCAGAAAAATCAGAATCAGCATGTTCAACAAACTTTTTACTTACTTCTTGAGGTTCAGGTGGTGAAGAGGCTTCACCAATTTCCACATCTGCAAGGGGTCCTTCTTCAAACTGAACACACCTTTCAATGAAGGCTTTGTTTGTGCTCAAGTTTATAAACTTGTACCCTTTTGAATCTTCATAGTATCCCATAAAAATACACTCTTGGCTTTGGGGCTGCAAAGCCTTCCTCTTCTCTGTCGGGATTCTAGCCCATGCCTTTGAGCCAAAAATCCTGAAACGGGTCACATCTGGCTTGTGCCCACTCCATGCTTCGAAAGGAGTCATGCCATCCAACTGTTTGTGAGTCACCCTATTCTGAATATAAGCTGCACAGTTGATAGCTTCAGCCCAATACTTTGGTGGCAAAGTTTTGGCCTCCATCATGCATGTTGCCATCTCCTTCAGTGATCTGTTCTTCCTCTCAGCAACACAATTTTGCTGTGGTGTGTAGGGGATAGAATGTTGCATCTGAATACCTGCATCTGCACAATAGTTAATAAACTCAGTCTTGACATACTCACCACCATTGTCATACCTGAGTACCTTGAGTTTTCTTCCACACTGGTTTTCAACCAAAGCCTTGAAGACTTTGAATAGGACAAAAACTTCTGACTTGTGTTTCATGAAGTGAACCCAACAATACCTGGAAAAATCATCAATAAAGGTCAATGAATATTTGGCCTGACTCATGGACATATGAGGGAATGGGCCAGCAACATCACTGTGAATCAGCTCGAGGGGTGCAGAGGTTCTCTCATGGCTGGCTTTCTCAAATTTGTGCTCTGGGTGTTTTCCTAGGATACAGCCTTGGAAAACTCCTTTGGAAAATTTTATCTTGGGCAACCCTTTGACCATATCTTTCTCACTAAGATCAGACAAATACTTGTAATTTAAATGGCCAAATCTTTCATGCCACAACTTGCTAGCTTCATTAGCATGGATAAGAAGAGCAGAGGGGTTTGAGTAAGGCAGGAAGTGTGAAAACATGTATACCTTTTGGGCATGATTCGCTACTCTTTTTGCAATGATTCTTCCACTTGAGATTTCTGTGATCTCAAATTCATTTGGTGAGAATATGACTTTCTTAGGAGACCCAGTGTGGGTCATTTGGTACACTAATAGAAGGTTGGAGGCGAGACCAGGGACATACAGCACATTGTTGAAGTTACCATGATCAAGTTCTATCCTTCCTTTGCCTTTAATTCCAGTGAGAGAGTCATCTCCCAGTACAATAGATGGTCCTTTCGACATATCCAATGAGTACAAGGCCTCCTTAGTCGAAACCATGTGTCTTGAAGCTCCAGAATCTATGATAAAACTGGGTGAGCTTGATGTGCCAGCAACTAGAGCATGAACTCTCTCTCTGTCATCGGAACTTGATCCTCCTTCTCTCTTCTTTGAGCCTTCTGGAAGGGAGATGCCATTCTTCTCCAGGAGATTGGTCAGCATATCAATCTGCTTTTTCATACAAGAGATTTCAGTGTGATTGCCCTTCGAACAGTATGAGCACTTGTTCATATCACCTTTGTTTTTCTTCTTCTGGGTATTTTTCTTGGGACCTTGTTGATCCTCCGGAGACTGCTTCTTGTCTCTTCTTTGCTTAGGTGGCTTTTTATATTTCTTTTTTCTTTTATAATCCACCCTCAAATCTCCAGCAACTAGAGCTTGGTCTTTGGAAGGTTTGATGGTGCCCATCATCACCAGCTTGTCTTGTTCTTGTGTGAGAGATTCCATGAAATCTGCAAGGCTAGGCATCTTCCAGGTTCGAGCTGTGAGTTTTGTGGCATAGAGGGTTGAAACAAAGACTGAGTAGTCAGGTCCTAGCTTCGAGAGGATGGCCAATACGAGCTGATCATCTTTCTTTTCGATACCACACTGCTTCAGCTGCAAAACTAGTGCTTTGAACTTGGAGAAATATAGCTGCAGGGATTCAAAGCTGTTGGGACTCAGAGAAATCAGCTCATTTTCGATCTGATGTCCCCTCATCTCATCTGTCTTTCCAAAAATCTCAGACAGCTTCTCCCATACTTGATCCGGTGAAGTTAATCCATCGAGATGGAAAAGGAGGTCTCGGGAAATACTGAGACATAGGAGGCCATAAGCCTCATCTCTCCGATTCTACCATTTGATCTTCTCTGCAGCTGCATTGGGCTCTGCTTCTGTTTCCATAGTCACCCTGTAGAGGCCTTTCACTCTCAACAAGATCTCCATCTCTGCTTTCCATTCAAAATAGTTGAAGGGAGTCAAGATAGTTTTCTGTGAATCCATAGCTTTAGAAAATCTATCCCGCCTGTCAATAGAAGGCTCCCAGTCTTGAGGTCAAACTTGCAAAACAATTTTTGAAGGAGAGTTATAACCTACAATGGCTCTGATACCATGTAGAAATTCTTACCAGCAATAGATTAATTTCACTCACAACAAATTACAATTGATCATTCAAAATTGTCAACAATGGAGACTGAATATGGAGCTGTAACAAAAAATTATATTAACTCAGTGTACAATAGCCAACCCTGTAATAACATAGGTTTCTGAATATATAGAATACATCAATAGGTCGAATGCATAAGGAGGCATCCAAAACTAGCATAAAGCAGGCTTACCCAAAATAGGAAAATCCCCCATAGGTGTAAAAAGTTGATCCCAAATCTGTCATGAGGCTCACGAATTGGCAAGGGCGCATGGGCAAGCTAATGAGTGGTGGAATGGTAGCTCATACATGCTTTTTCATGGAGGAAAGAGTGGAGGAGGAAGAGGCAACAAAGCTGATTCACCTCACCTAGTCTTGCTTTCCTATGTGCCTTAAAACACTGAAAAAGCAGGGAATAAAGCAGAAAAAAGCAGATAGGTACCTAGGAGGCCAGGAATAAAGCAGATTTGATTCCTAAGGCTTTCCCAAGCGCTACATGAGTCAAAGATGGCAAGTTTGACCTCTATGGATAGGCAATTAGCAACTTGCACATGGTGGGACTCATGAACTAGGAAAATAAGACAAAAATAAATGAATTAATGTCTAAGTGGGTAATACTATGGGTTTGATTATTCTAACAAAAATAGACTTGAAAGGGTTCAGGTAGATTTTGTACTTACAACATTGTAGGAAGACTTGTCGCAAGTTGTTTAAGTGTTGAGTGCACTTCTGTGACCGAGCAGTAAAGTCGTCCTAATAAACCAATATAGTGTGAGCAAGGTCATGGAAGTAATATGTCATGGTGCACTGGAAGGTGGCTCTATAATTTCTTAGTCCAAAGGGCATCACTCGATATGCAAATGTTCCCCAAGGGGTTGTAAACGCAAGTTTGTATCGGTCTTCCTTCTGGATCTGAATTTGGTTGTATCCAAAAATATTGTCCATGAAGGAAAAGACCTCATGTTCGATGCATGCATCAATGATTTGGTCAATGAATAGGGTTGGGAAGTTGTCTTTGGGACAAGCAAAATTTAAATGCGAAATTATCTATAGACACGGATGGTGCCCTGTTTTTTCATTAGAGGAAATTTCAACTCAAAATGGGCCTCCTAAAATAAACTAATAAACTAATAGTTAAAATAATAAAATAATATCTATTAATTTTGGAGGAAGAAAAGAAAAAAACTACTTTTTTGTTTGTATTTTTGACATATCTCCCTGTGTTTTTACTCAAATTCCAATCAGGAGAGCTCGTTGGATGTGGAATTAAATTCTGCATCCAACGAGTACCCACTCGGCATAATTTTGATGGACCCTCCTACCCCAAAAACAAGAATTACCTAAAAAAATGGAATGATGATGTCATCATTCCATTTTTTAAGGTATTTCTTGTTTTTGGTATAGCGGGGTCCGTCAAAAGTATGCTGAGTGGGTACTCGTTGGATGCGGAATTTAATTCTGCATCCAATGAGCTCTCTCGATCAAAATTTGAGTAAAAACACAGGGAGATATGTCAAAAATACAAACAAAAAAAGTATTTTTTTTTATGATAGCTATCCCCAAATTTATATTAAAAAAGTGTTTAAGACCTATACAGTATTTCAAATTTAAAGCAATTTCATTGGCTAACACATGATGACATGGAATTTGAATAAAAGTTAAAAGGCCCATTTTGATTTGAAATTTCCTCTAATGATTCACAGGCATAGGGTTGGAAACACAAGTGGTGTATGTGATGGAGAAGATGAAACTGGTTGTGCACAGTTTCTCAATTTCTACTTTGACTGCAATAGCTTTGGAAGCATGGATGTGTCTCTGCTTTTTTATAGACATGTGCCACATGAGGCCATGTGTCGATGTGATGTTCAACAATGTATGGATCCAATCCCAACATCTCAGTATAGGACCAAGCAAAGATGTCATTGAACTCTTGAAACAATGCTTTGCATGAAGCAAATTCTTCAGAGGAGAAGGATTCCCCTGGCATGATCTATTTAATGATCTTTGAGTTGGTTGAGATGTTGATCTTGATGGTGGGTGAGATATTGGCCATGTTCCCCTCTTAAAATGCATATGGTTGTAGAATGGGGTTTTTGAACCCGTCGACTTTCCCATGGATGAAATCCTTGGTTTCTACTGAAAACTGGTCTGACAACGACAGAAGTTCTTGAGGGATGAAGAATGAGTGGTGGTGCATATCATCCCTGTTGCCACCTTTCACACACCTGGATTACATGGAAAAAATCTTCAAGCCACTCGGTGTGTCCTTGGGGGAAAGTCTCGAGTCAAGGCTGTCACCTTGTTCTTGACTCCTCCATTTAGGCTCAACTCCTAACGAAACCAAGGAGGGTAGACCCTATTAAGTTACTAAGGAAAAAGTATTTAGTATGATGATATTAAAGAGTAAGTTTTTTAGGAGTTTCAATTTTAACAATTGTAAACAACAAATAACATGATGATATAATCACAAGTAAGCACAAAAATGACACCCGAACACATATAAATTGAAAGAAATAAATAGTCGACCAGTGCCTCAAAAATGGAGTCAAAAAATAATTAAGAGTGCTTGCAAGTGATGGAATCAATGTTGTGAAATTGTATCTTGGTTAATTTTAAATTAATCTAGGAAGATGAGTCATTTAACTTAGGCTAGGGGACTCCAAATAAACCCAGGGGGTACTTGAAGTATGTCCAAAACTAAACCATGACGACTACCCACAAGGAATATGTGGGATGAATGGAGTCTCTGAGGCTATTGTTCATAATGTACCCGAAGGTGTAACAGAGATCGGCGCCCTGAGGTCACTTTTCTGGAGTTCCCACTTCCTTTGGTTATTTTGCCACCATAATGGTTTGATCGAGGCATTGGATTTTCCCCTGATGGTTTGTCAATTTGTGGAGAGTGAATCCTAATTATTCTAGTCACTCATTTTCTTTTGATTCATCTTGAATGATAAGATGAACAGCAGCCAAGTACAGAGCATACACACTAGAGTCTTCGTTATTTTTAGTAAATTTTAAGATAGGTGTTCTTGTTAAAAATAAAACCCTCCAGGAACCTCTTTCGATCCAAGTGGATCTCAATCGGGGAATCAAGGAATTGTTAATTTTATTATGGTTAACAAAACAATTGATGAAAAATGAATCAAAGATACACAACGCCAGTTTTCTAATTAGTCCTACCACGCATCTCTTTCCCCTTGCAGGTCAATTGGGAAGTCATGGGTTAAGTAGTATGATTAATTTTGAAATTAAAGTATGGAATAATGAAAAATTATATCAAAGTATACAATCCTGCATTTCAGTACTAAACTAGAGCAGAAAAAGGGAGAAAAGCAAAAAAGTGAAACAGACGTAGATCCCCCCTGGGGGGATGGGGAGCGGGCTCAAAAGAGCCTACTCAAAAAATATTTTATTTTATTATTATTGGTTACAATATCAGCAAACTGAAATATCAGAAACTTCTTGTTCCTTATATGGGATGAAAGTAAGATCTTAGAACTCTCCAAATTTTTTAAATTTTAGTGAAAGGGGAGACCCTTGGGGCGATTTGAACGCTTCTGAGGCCACTTTCGAACAGAAGCTTCTTTTATTTTCAGTTACACCTGCTAAAAACCATAAATCATGTTAGAATAAAATATTCCAAAAATCACTTTAAGATTACCTTTGGATAAGCCTACCTTAACTCAAAAAAGATTAAGTTAAAACTAGCTAAACAAGTGAAAAAGGAACCAAGGAAAGCAAGATTTCCTTGGGATCTTGGCTTGCTATTTGTGTAGCCAATGAAATATGCACTGATTGCTGGATTTAATCTTTTTTAAACATAAAATGAAATCTAGATCATGCAGCCTACTGATTTTGTTTAACTTTCCATGCAAAATGGATGATTTCCTTATGCTAGATCTAGAATGCTTAATGATACTTTTCAGAATTGAGATCTAGACTATGAGCTTTGAAATAGAAGATCTATGTAAATTTTAATTTTATATAACAGATCCAAATGATAAAAAATCTTTCAAACATAGTAACCAGGTAAGAAAATTGATTTTTTAAAGAAAAGAGAAGAAGAGGAGAGAAGGTCGGCTCGTTACTCAAATTGAACAAGATGAAAGGAGGCCCTTTTGTGGAGCATTGAGGGATATATTCTTGAGCTTATTGGATAAGGAATGGTGTCAATATTGATCCACACCTTCATCCAATCAGGAACATACAAGTAGATAACACAAGCCTTCACAACACCTCATGAGATTTGAGTATAGATGTATAAAGCAACAAAAATGAAAGATCATGCAAAACTAATCTTATTGAAGCATATAACTGAAATTCTTGAGCATACATAATATGGATAAACAAAAGAAAGTAATATAAATTTCCTAGTTTACACCCTGACTTGATTCAACTGAATCCTTGAAACCAGAAAACAAAAGCAACACACAAATTGGAAAGAAATCACAGTTACCACATTAGCAGCATGATGTTGGGAATCCACACAAACACATGCACTACACAGTATAGCCTCCAAAGCTTCTTTATTCACAATAAAAATATAGCAGTATCACAATAGCAACAAATCCTCAATCCAACTCTCAGTATCTTGGAAGAGGCAACCTGAGCTTTATTTATACAAAAAACAGGAGATCCATCCCGGGGGGGCACAAATCCCAAGGAGACAGACCACTGTAGCTGAGGGAGAGTCAATCAATGCTGATCTGAAGTCGAACTGAGCCTACTTGTCAATCAGGGGGTTGATTGAGCTGACACATCAACCTGCAGACTGATACATCAATCCACAGAGCTTCCAGGAGATCCCACACATGTGGAGGAGAGAGAGAGGGCACAATTCCCCATAAAGGATGTTGAAGATCAACTATGGATCTGTCTAGATCACCTCCTTCAATCAAGGATTTGTTAGATCTAGTCAATATGGATCAGATTTGACTGATTTCAATCAAATCAGTTGAGAATCCGCTGATCTAGGATTTTGGATTTGCTCCACTATTCATCAATTTATTAATTTAAATTATCAATAAATGATTTTTGGGGTTTTCTGACGTGAGTAATGGAAAATAACTCAAAACTTGAAAAAAGTGGGTCCATGGGTTTATAGGGTGCTCTTAGCTTGAAAATGACCACCTACATGACTAAAACTAATTATTTGGCCCACTTTTATTACAAAACCAAGTTTTCCAGTTAAACTATTAAAAAATAGCCTAAGTTTTGGGAAAATTAAATTTTAATAAAAAACAACAAAAAAATTTAAAATTTAAAAAAGTTGAAAAAACCTTGGGGGGGCATAGACATGTTCATATGACTCGAACATGATGCCTATCATGTGTATACATTGACACATAGACTCTAATAACCTCAATAGGCCTAAATGCCAAGCCAACCACCCCAACTTTGGAGGTATGGAGTGAAAAACTCAGAAATTATCAGTCATTTATTCAACAACCAATAATAAACAAGGAAAAAAACACCCTGGGCTGATCGAATTGACAAATAAAGTCTAAGAGACTGAGTCTTTTATAGACACTATCATGCTAGAATATTTATTACAATTCCCCCATGGGGTATGAACATGTGATATAGTATAACAAGCACTTCCTAGAAGCACTTCCGAAGTCCAAACAAACAATCTTTGTTCGGTTCACCAGGCTCACTTGATAAACAACCACTAAGTACAACTTAGGTGGTAACATTCTAGCTCCAACTGCGGGACGTGTGCTCGATTTGGTCATAGGGAAATGAGAGGATACGAGAACACCAGAATCTCTGGTTTAGACACCCTGTAAAAACATCTCAACTTGACAAGAAAACCTCAGTAGCACAAGCTTTACATAAAAAACCAAATGAACCATTAAGCTGGTTTATTTAAAAATAAATAAATGTAACTAACTGAAGAAAAAAAATGTTTGTTATAGCTAAGTACAAAACAAAAAATGTGGAAAGTAAATGCTCTTTTTCAAGGAGCTTATTTTCCTACTCTAAGCATGATATAAAAGGGGTTAAGTGTAATCATAAATCCAATGTAACCACCTAAGCATTTTATTAACATAAAAAAAAATTCCTTGTCTTTGGTTACCAGCAAAAGTAAGGATACTTTATTCAAAAAATGCAAACCTGCATAATGATCCGGAAGGGGCAGGATGGATGGGAAATCATAGGCATGAATAAGGTCATCAAACTTCCTCCCAAATTGGTAAGTGCTTGCACAGGCTGCTTCTATCCATGACTGGGCAGGGTTGATGTACAAATCGGAATGATGAGGCAAATTGACTACACCATCATACTGATCATCAAGGCTTACCAGATGATAATTCACTGTATAAGCCCCAAGCAGCTCCAAATCATGAGGAAACTCTATATGTGAAGATGATAGTTGAGACTGATATTCTACTAATTGCATCACATTTGTCTTTTCACAACACTACTTCTCCATGTATACATTATTGATACCTTTGTGCGGCTCTACATGATATGACTTTGAATGATCATATAAGAGTTTTGAATGTTGCTTTTCCATACTAGGATTTTCCAAGGTCTCCAGATCCATGCTTCCCTCTATGGAAGTATAGTAGATTCAACTTCCACAAATTTCTAAATAGACAATCCCCTTGCTGGATATAGCACAGATAGGATTCTTAATAAGATATCCACAAAAATCCCAATAGTCATCACCATCATCTATGTTAGATGTGATGGATTCCCCATTGCTGATATCAGGTTCCAATATCAAGTTCTATTTTTCTTCATTACTGATACTGATATATGGCTTAGACTGGTCATGTGGATAAACTCCATGCTCTTTTTTCATATCAAGGTTTCCCAAGGCCCGTATGGTCCATGCTCTCTCCTTTAGATATGCCATTGATAGAAAAATCAACAAAACCATCAAAGGTTTCTAGTTCATTATTTTCCTCTTTATTCATGTCATAGACTGGAATTTCCATGAATGTCCAAGACTCCTCATCAACATATTTGTCAGGGATAAGGGAGTCTTCATCACTTGTATCATGCTCCAAGCTATACTTGTCCTCATTTTCATACTCATATTCTTCAGAGAAAAGGTCACAAGGTAGTAAACCTTCTAGACTATCATCATTATATGGAGAACACGTAGGAGTCCGATCATGTACATTACAGTTTTCATCATAAGTTTCACTATAAGATTCTGTAATGGTTTCATCCTTAGGTTTGTACTATTTAGCTGGTGACAAAGGGTAGGCCTAGCCTACCATGTATATATGATCAGCCTCACTTGAAGTTGTTTCCTGATTGCTGACCTCGGGAAGTCCATGTTCCATGACTTGATTTGCAACATAACAAGTGCTTTCTTGGTGGAATTGTTCACAGGGTCTACATCATGGAATTACTTCTTCTACCATGTTAGTTGAGTCTAACTGGTTTGGAATCCTAGGCTCTTGCTGAGGAAACTTATTTTGATACATTTGATTCTACCTAGGCTGAAAGTTCCTAGGTCCATTATTTATTTCCATTGTGATTATTCTATTGTGCATAAGATTCAGTTGTGCAGGCTGATTTGCCATAAGCTGGTTTTGACTAGTAACCAAGTCTTTTATCATGTCTGTTACCTTTTCCATGGGATCTTTAGAGGCTCCATTTTCTTCTGATTCAATATATTTTCCCTTTTATTTGTTGTATGAAGTGTTTCCCCTAGTGTAGCCTGGAATGTTGGATTTTCCTGAAGACTGCATATTCTTTTCTATTTTCTTAGCCAATTCCTGAGCAGTTTTTAGATCGACCAACTCTTTGTCTCTTAACTGGTACCTCAAATAACCAATGAAAGCTTCGATGTAATATATGAGGATGGAGGCATCCTTTGGCTTGATTTCTTTAGGGAGGTCCGCAACCACACACCTGAACTTAGTGTTAAATTCATCCATGGTTTGATTCTCCATCTTCTTAATGTTATGAAGGGCAGAAAGTAGATGTCTTGGTTCTTTCTTTTCTCCCCATTTATTTTTAAAACCCTCTAGGAATTCACTAAGAGTTTTATATGAATCATCATCTAGGTCGAGGTACCATTCTTCAGCATCATCTTCTAAGGATAAGACAAAGAGCTTCATTTTGACATCGTCATGGTCATGGGCAACATCATTGCAATAACTGACCGGTTGCTTTTCAAACTTTCGAAGGTGAGACTTGGCAATGATGGCATTATTGCCCTAAAATATGGGGAGCTTCTTGATAGCATCTTTTGGAATGGCATGGGGAGCACCTGCTATCTGAGAAAAGTCAAGGGGTTTGAACAATTCCATCATTTCTTGAGATTGGTGAACATGACTCTCTACAAATATGTGATGGATATCTGAGAGGGACTAGTCTCCTAATTTTCAAGGTTTCTACGAGAAGTCTACCTATTCAATCTTTACCTAATAAACCTTTCAGGATTAGGGAGAGGATTGAATAATTAATGGCAGTTTCTTCGGGTAGAAATTCTTGGAGGGATGTTAGACAGTAAAGTCACCAGATGGATCGAGTTTTAATTTTTATGCTTTTTAAAGACAAGATCAATCATTTTTTTTTATTTTTAGTTGTTTAGAAAAAATTTAAGCTAAGTCGTACCCAAGAATAAAACGATTTATCCCCGGTAATGGCACCAAAAAGTGTTGCTGCCTTTCACACACCTGGGTTACGTGGCAGAAATATTCAAGCCACTTGGTGTGTCCTTGGGGGCAAGTCTCGAGTCAAGGCTGTCACCTTGCTCTTGACTCCTTCATTTGGGCTCAAATCCTAATGAAGCCAATGGGGGTAGACCCTATTAAGTTAATAAGGAAAAACTATTTAGTATGATGATATTAAAGAGTAAGTTTTTTAGGAGTTTCAATTTTAACAATTGTAAACAACAAATAACATGATGAGATAATCACAAGTAAGCACGAAAATGACACCCAATCATATATAAATTGAAAGAAATAAACAGTTGACCAGTGCCTTGAAAATGGAGTCCAAAAAAATTAAGAGTGCTTGCAAGTGCTGGAATGAATGTTGTACAATTGTATCTTGGTTAAATTTAAATTAATGTAAGAAGATGAGTAATTTAACTTAGGAAAGGGGACTCCAATTATACCGAGGGGGTACTTGAAGTATGTCCAAAAATAAACCGTGATGGCTACCTGCAAGGAATATATGGGCTGAATGGAGTCTCTGAGGCTATTGTTCATAATGCACCCAAAGGTGTAACAAAGATCGGTGCCCCGAGGTCACTTTTCAAGAGTTCCATCTTCCTTTGGGTATTTTGCCACCGTAATGGTTTGATCGAGGCGTTGGATTTTCGCCTGATGGTTTGTCAATTTGGGGAGAGTGAATCCTAATTATTCTATTCACTAAAGTGATTTTGATGCATCTTGACTGATCAGACGAACCCCAGCCAAGTACAGAGCATACATACTGGAGTCTTCGTTATTTTTAGGAAATTTTAAGATAGATGTTCTTGTTAAAAAGAAAACCCTCCAGGAACCTCTTTCGATCCAAGTGGATCTCAATCAGGAAATCAAGGAGGGGTTAATTTTATTATGGCTAACAAAACAATTGATGAAAAAGGAATCAAAGATACACAATGCCGGTTTTCTAATTAGTCCTACCACAAATCTCCTTCCCCTTGCAGGTCAATCGAGAATTCGTGGGGTAAGTAGTATCATTAATTTTGAAATTAAAGTATGGAATAATTCAAAATTATATCAAAGTATACAATCCTACATGTCACTACTAAACTAGAGCAGAAAAAAGGGAAAAAAAAAGTGAAACAGACGCAGATCCCCCCTCGAGGGATGGGGCGCAGGCTCAAAAGAGCCTACTCAAAAAAGATTTTCTTTTATTATTATTGGTTATAATATTATAAAACTGAAATATCAGAAACCTCTTGTTCCTTATATGGGATGAAACCAATATCTTACAACTCTCCAAAAATTTTAAATTTTAGTGAAAGGGGAGACCCCTGGGGAAATTTGAATGCTCTCGAGGCCACTTTCGAACATCAGCTTCTTTTATTTTATGTTACACCTGATAAAAACTAGAAATAATGTTAGAATATAATATGCCCAAAATCACTTTAAGAGTACCTTTGGATCATCCTACCTTAACTCAAAAAAGATTAAGTTAAAACTAGCTAAACAAGTGAAAAAGGAACCAAGGAAAGCAAGCTTTCCTTGGGATCTTGGCTTGCTATTTGTGCAGCCAATGAAATATGCACTGATTGCTGGATTTAACATTTTTAAAACATAAAAGGAAATCTATAGCATGCAAGCTACTGATTTTCTTTAACTTTCCATGCAAAATGGACGATTTCCTTATGCTAGATCTAGAATGCTTAATGATACTTTTCAGAATTTAGATCTAGACTATGAGCTTTGAAATAGAAGATCTATGTAAATTTTACTTTAATTTAACAGATCCAAATTATAACAAAGTTTTCAAACACAGTAACCAGGTAAGAAAATTCATTTTTTAAAGAAAAGAGAAGAAGAGGAGAGAAGGTCGGCTCGTTGCTTGAATGGAACAAGATGAAAGGAGGCCTTTTTGTCAAGCGCTAAGGGATAGAATATTAAGCTTATTGGATAAGAAATGGAGTCAATCTTGATCCACACCTTCATCCAATCAGGAACCTACAACTAGATAACACAAGCCTGAATAACACCTCGTGAGATTCTGATATAAATGTATAAAGCAACAAAAATGAAAGATCATGCAAAAATAATCTTATTTAAGCTTATAATTGAAATTATTGAGTATGCATAATATGGATAAACAAGAGAAAGTAATATAACTTTCCTATTTTACACCCTTGATTCAACTAAATCCTTGAAGCAAGAAAAAAAAAGCAGCACAGAAATTGGAAAGAAATTGTAGTTACCACATTAGCAGCATGACGCTGGGACTCCACACAAACACATGCACTACACGATATAGCCTCCAAAGCTTATTTATTCACAATAAAATTATGGAAGTATTACAGTGGCAAAAACTCCTCAATCCAAATCTCACTAGCTTGGAAGAGGCAGCCTGAGCTTTATTTATACAAAAAAACAGGAGATCCAGCCTAGGGGGGCACAAATCCCAAGGAGACAGACCACTGCAGCTAAGGGAGAGTCAATAAATGTTGATCTGAAGCTGAACTGAGCCTACTTGTCAGTCAGGGGGATGATTGAGCTGACACATCAACCCACGGATTGATACATCGACCCACAGAGCTTCCAGGAGATAGAGAGGGTGCAATTCCCCATAAAGGATGCTGAAGATCAACTTTGGATATGTCTAGATCACCTCCTTTAGTCAAGGATTTATCAAATCCAATCAATCTGGCTCAGATATGACTGATTTCAATCAAATTGACTGAGAATACACTAATCTAGGATTTTGGATTTGCTCCATTATTCATCAATTTATTAATTAAAATAATCAATAAATGATTTTTGGGGTTTTTTGACCTGAATGATGGAAAATCACTCAAAACTTGAAAAAAGTGGGTCCATGGGTTTACATGGTGCTCTTAGCTAGAAAAATAACACCTACATGACTGAAATTTATTATTTCTCCCACTTTTATTACAAAATCAATTTTTCTAATTAAACTATTAAAAGATAGTATAAGTTTTGGAAAAAATAAATTTTAATAAAAAACACTGAAAAAATTAAAAATTTAAAAATGTTGAAAAAACCTGGAGGGACTTAGACATGTTTGTATGGCTCGACCATGATGCCTAGCATGTTTATACATTGACACATAGACTCTAGTAACCTCAATGGGCCTAAATACCATGCCGACCACCCCAACTTTGGAGGTATGGAGTGAAAAACTCAGAAATTATCAGTCGTTTATTCAACAACCAATAATAACCAAGGGAAAAAACACCCTGGGTTGATCGGATTGAAAAATAAAGTCTAAGAGACTGAGTCTTTTACAGACACTATCATGCTAGAACATTTATTACAATTCCCCCATGGGGTATGAACATGTGATATAGTACAACAAGCACTTCCCAGAAGCACTTCCGAAGGTCTTCTGAAGTCCGAACAAAAAATATTTGTCCGGTTCACCAGGCTCACTTGATAAAAAACCACTAAGTACAACTTAGGTGCTAATAGTCCCATGGGTATTCAGGAGCAGCCAAGGCCTCGATTATCTCTTGGTCATTGTTGAAGTAATGATTAGATAGATCTGAGGGATCATCAACAGTTGCGGAGGTGGTGTTGAAATATTGTAACTTCAAAGAATATTCTATATGTATCTTTTGTGTTCCCTGATGGTCCTATCGGGAGAACCACTCATATTATCTTGTACCTCGATGCTTCTAATTGGAAGAACTAATAAGAGTCATGAGGTTGTCCCCTTTAATTGTAAGGGTGGGTCATTAGCACCCTAGTGTGGTTACTTGAACTTACATGTGTAACTCGAGCCTACATGTCGGATGAGTTAATTGAAGTGAATGGATGAATATAAATAGAGGTGTAGCTCTCCTCAATTGAGAACACACTCTCACTTGTGTAGCACATTATTGGAGAAGAGAAGAGTAGCAGGAGAAGGAGGAGGATCATGATTTGATCTCCTTGTTGGTTTTATCTTTTATCTTTTGGGGCATCTATATTGAGGAAGCTTTTGCTGGGTTTTTCCCTTTAGGGTTTTCCCAGGATAAATATTTGTGTTCTCTTTTGTATGGTTGTGCTTGTCTATCTTTTAGTGATCCTGTTTATATGCTTTTGTTATGAAATCGAAATGAAATACTATTGATCTAGCTTAGCATATGAAAATTTAACATGGTATAAGAGCCACCCTGAAAGAAGACATTGTGTAGATATATAATCTAGGGATTCTTAATTTTTGGTTCTCTATCCACAATAGATTAGCAAAAGAAGGCTAGGCTGACTCTCCATTGAAGGACACATCCTTCTGTCGAAGCGGAATTCGATTCCGAGCATTTTCAGTTTTTAGTGCGGGAAATTAGGGCTTCTTGTAGAAGAGGAATTTTTTAGTGAGCCTAGCATATGATTTCTCTCCTCATCAAAATCGAATTTTAGAGACATGGATCAAGATTTTTGGTTGGGTGAAACTCCAAGAAAGTCAAACCCTAGTTTGACCCCGAGCTAGAAAAACCCTAAATACTAAAACTGCTAAGTTTTGGTACTTTCAATATATTCCAATATTGGAGAAGCCTCAAGAGTTGAAACTTTCAGAGGCAGAAGATAACCTCCTAGTGTACATTGTGTCAAAAATTCAGCCTCATCTTCGCTATATTCTTGGAGATATGATCCCTCAAAGTTAGGGTTCTAGCCTCTTCCAGAATTCATCCATAAACATGACACCTGGGGATAATTACTATATATTGGGCTACATATATCCAAATGGAATTCCTGAAGATTATCCAAAAATATCCCGGACTTTACTTTCTATGGTCCAAATTTCAGAACCTGAAGATGAACCAATGACACGTGGCATTCCATACAACTTCACTGTTCTAAATAGTCCTGTAACAGGTCACCTTGGGAAAATGATCATAAATCCCAATTGGTGAAACCAATTCTGATGAAACATATTTTTTTGGATCAGGGACATGCGAGGTTACCTTATTGAGAAATTTTAGACACAGAGGAGCAGTAATTTCCGAGATATCACAGAAACAGTAACAGGAATTTCTGGAGAAGAAATTGGAAAACTAGGGCTTCCTGTTCCGGGAGCTTCCCTCCACTGTTTGCAGAAAAGAAGTACATTGGACAGCTCCATTTGAAGAGATCTATATTTCTATCCAATAATATCTAAAATATTCCAAGTTTTAAAATTAAGGTTTCTCTGACAAACCCTACATCAGCCAGCTCCAGAAGCAGGACGGACACCTCAAATCGTTAAGATCTAATATTTTGCTATTTGCATTTGAGGTTCTCATTTCAAAGTGATCTATCACATCAGCTTGATTATAAGCTTGGTGAAGTTGAAAAACTTCCAAGCATGGAAGTATTTGATCTCTCTGAAGAAAATGAATTGGACACCTACATGAGTAGAGAGGTTCCAGTTCTAGAGGGAAATGAGCCTCAAAGCCTTACACAAGAAGAACTTGATCAAGGCCAAGAAGATCACGATTGATTCAATCACGGATCAACTTGTACCACAAGTTTCTTCCCTAAAGACACCAAAGATGTTTGATTCCTTGATCAAGCTATTTGAATATAAGAACATAAATCAGAATATGGCTTCGAGAAAACAGTTGAAGAATGTGAAGATCCAGAATGCAAAACATCTTGAAGCGGTAGAAGAAGAAGCGGAGAATGCAGAAGTGGTGATAGCCACCTTGAATGGCCTCCTAGGATCATGGGATTCATTCATGCGAGGAATGTGTGCCAGAAGGAAGTGATTACTTTCAGCTGACTCTAAGAAGAAGAAGATGGGAGCAATTGAAGATCAAGCTCTCTCAATTCAAAGAAGATCCCTCAAGCGATGAGGAATATGAAGAGCTCAATTCCTAAAGAAACTCTTACCCATATTATCATTTGGATAAGAAATGATGATTTCATGAATGAAGAAGATGATAAAGCAGAATGGTCAAGAAGGAGTCTACCCATGAAACAAACAAACAAAATATAAGTATTCAATTGTCATTTAATGATATTGTTTTTTTATGTATTTGATTATGTTCAGCTGATGTGTTATGCATGATATATTGTTTGGATTAATGACTATATACTACTAATATGCAGGTGATGGGTAAATAGCTCATGGTGCTATACAACTCTCCATTGCTACTTACCTAGAATGAAACCTTTTTGCTGACATATTGGATTAGTGCACAATCTCAATGTTGTCCTGGTAGAGATGGAAGGCATCTAGAAACGTTTCTGTGAGATATGGATGAATGTTGTATTGGCTAAACAGTTGCACGATGCATAAGAATTTGTCATTAAGCATATGTTTTATGAAATAGTTCTAACCATGCAACTGGTGCATTTGAATTGTAGGAAAGGTCTTGTAAAACCTCCCACAAGAAAAGCGAGATGAGACTTGTTTCGAAGAACAAGTGATGACAATTCAAGATTCACTCCAATAAACATGAATCTGAAGCTCCCAGGGTCAGAGACACCATGATGAAAGAAAGAGCTTCAGAGAGTGGTAGATCCACCTCGAAGGATGAAGACCACCATGGGTATGAAAGATAACTCAAGATGAAGAAAAGAATGCTATGAAAGAAGCTATGATCAAAGAATAACAATTGATCATGGGGAATGATGTATACGATATGATTTCAAGACATAAAGGGAAGTACATAGTATTTTCCATATGGATCTACAAGAACAAGTGTACAAAGCAAAGTTCGTGATTTGCCTTAGAAATAATAGACTATGACATGACATACTCTATTAACCAATATATATCAAGCATAGAACCACCTATATAGAATGAAGAAGGAAGATAATACTCCACTTTAGGGGGAGTGACTACAGAATATATCTGAGTTCAACATAGTACGACATGATGGACAGCTTCCTGATGGATCGAGACTTTACCAAGAGTAAAGTGGGTTCCAACCTTCAAAGTTGAATGCAAAAGACTAGGCTATGTTGATGATCTGACAAGACGAACTCATGGAAGAATGTTATGATGAAAAAATACTAGAATAATGTTTGGGATATAGTACTCAAACCAGAAAGCAAGAATGTGGTATCTTACAAATAGATTTGCAAGATAAAATATGTTGCTGATAGAAGTAAGGAAAGACTTGTGTCTTGAGGTTTCTATAAGAAAGAGGGAATTATTTCTAAAGAGACACTTACTCCAGGAAGCAAGGTACACTTCCTTTAGAACTATGATGGTAGTTGCTTCCATGATGAAGTAAAGACAAGCCTTCCTTAATGGTATGATTGGGGAAGAGTTTTACATCAAATAGTCACAAGGATTTGAAGTCAAAGACAAATGGACTCATATATGTAAGTTGAAGAAGGCCCTCTATGGCATGAAGCAAGCTCCCAGAGCTTGGTATGGAAGGATAGAAAGTTTCCTGTCAATTATGGGCTTTACCAAGAGTAAAGTTGATCCTAACCTTTATCTCAAGGTTGTAGAAGATGAACCCGTCATCCTGTTATTATATGTGGATGACTTATTCTTGGCAGAGAATGAGAAACGGATCATGGAAAGCAAGAAAAAAAAACTAGCAGAAGAATTTGAGATGAAAGACCTTGGGTTAATGCATTATTTCCTAGGTCTAGAAGTATGGAAAAGTTCAGAAGGAATATTTGTCAATCAAGGAAATTATGCAGTAGAGATATTGAAGAGATTCAATATGTTGGAATGCAAAGCCATGGCCACACCCATGGACTCCAACCTGAAGCTATTAGCTGATGACTCATCAGAGTTAGTGGATGCAACTTATTACACACAGATCATTGGGTCATTGATGTACTTAACAAATCCAGACCAAACATTTGTTTTGTTGTGGACACCGTAAGTCAATATCTTGTTCAACCAAGACGGGTTCACCTAGTAGCTGCAAAACATGTGATGAGATATCTGAAAGAGACTATAGACTTTGGTCTAAAAAATGATGGTAGCCATGAGTATAGATTGTATGGATACACAGATGCAGATTGGGCTGGAAGTATCTCAGTCAAGAAAAGCACATCAAGTAGATGCTTTTGTTTAGGGTCTGCTATGAGTTCATGGTTTAGTAGGAAACAGTCCAATGTTTCTGTCACATACCCCAATTTTGTAAAATTATGTAATTTGTTTTATTATATTTCTGAGACATTATGTTAAAATTAATCCTAAGTAGGGATTGATGACTCAGCAGAGTCAACAGTTATGGAGTTTAATTCAGAATATTTTATTAATACTAAATAAATTATGGAGACAACAGCATGGGAGAGCTGTTAAAAGAGGTTACTGGTCAAACTGTTGGATGGAACTAGGTGGAAAGGCAAAAGGACAAGTGGGAGCATCCTCAAACACTTCCTAAGTTGCAGGTGGCAACTTCCCTATATTTGGGGTCATGATTCCCCAAGAAAGTGGAATCTGAGCAGGTGGCTCATTAAATGACAGTTAACCCAACTAAGACCTAGGAAATCTTTTAAAAGTACTCAATGAAGAGAGCTAAGGCTGCTCAGATTTTATTCCAGAGAGAATTCATTCAGGTGAATGTTATTTAGGAATTTCATTGAGGAAAGAGGGAAAAACAGTAAGGAAGTGTTGAGTGGATTGCTGCAGTAACTTGATTTCTATTACAGCTATTTGGGCTGAGAGAACTGACTGATAGTTATGAGTTAATACTGAGTTAAAAACTGGTATCTGATTTGCTGCATCTAGTTCCAGCCAGGGAGACCAGAGCAAGCTCGGGGGTCCTGAGAAGTCGTTGTCTGAGCGCTCTCCAAGAATTGGTAGGGAGGAACGGCCTCCCATTGCTGTTGTTGTCCACAGCTTAATACATGTTCTGTTAATTATTTCTTTATGTTTACTGAGTATGAATGAATGCATGTTGTGGTTATTTTATTGTCTGGAGAGCCAATTAGTAACAGTAAAGTTGGTATCTTAGATTGTCAGTAGTTAAATCTGTTTATAGTTACTGTGTTTTTCCACATCTGGTATCACCAGACTGTACTCCAGCACAGTATCTCGGTATTGTGAAGTAGAATCCTTTTGAACCGAGTACCTATTTAAATATTTTCCTTATTTACAAGCATTTCATAATTTTCCTAAGTTGTTTGTTTACAGTCTTTAAAACTACTTCATGATACTGTATCATTTTTGCAATAAATGCTAGCTGAAAGGAAGAGTTAGATAGACTAAGTAATGCTACTTTTTGAAGCTTATAACTGTTATCTGCTAGCATGCAAGAATTTAACCTTCTAATTGTGGAAGGAAACAATGTTGATAGTAGAATGTAGTTTAGCTAATGGTTTGATATTACAGTTAAAACATAGTATTGTTAGGCTTCATATAGCTTAAAAATGCATTCATATAATCACTGAATCTTCTTGTATTTACAGATAAAGCTTAAACAGATTAGAAACTGTTTTAAACTTCCTTGTATGATTAAGGAATATGACAGTACACACAAGAGTTATATATATATATATATACTTAAAACAAAGATTTAATATTATATAAATATTATTAGACTATACACAGTCTTCATAATTAAATAAATAAACCATACTCTGGTTAATAACAGTAATAATAATTACAAAATCATTAGAAGTAACATCATTGTTGCATTACTAATAATGTATTTATATTACATACAGGATAATAATAATACTTAAATATATATCGTATTATATCAAATACAAACCTAGATTTATTATACTCAATGTACAATTAAATAAAGTTTATGAATGAACTAATAACACTCTATGTATAATAAAAATGATTTATTAATACTTAGAAACGATGGTAAATATAATAAAAATACAATAGGTTTTATAAATTAAAAAGTATGCACCTTACTTTTATAACTTTCTAATAAATAGAAGTTAAGGTGTAAATCAATACAGAAAACCTAATAATAAATCTCATTTACTATAAGATGAAGCTAATACTAACAGGTAAATCTGTGGTAAGGGTATACACCCTGCACATTAAATATTAAATCAAGAATTTAACTCACAGTAAGTTTTATAGAGAGTATATCAACAAAATAATGATTTTGTTCTTCTTTTAAGAAGCCAAGCTGTCTTCATAAACAACGCAAAGGTAAACAGAGAGCTGGTATAATGCTCGAACAATGAGCTTAATATTTATTTGATAAACCATTTATTTTATTCACAAAAACTGACAGAGTTTATACTCTTTTCATTTTATAAACTGAATTAAATCTAAACTGTGGAATTAGGGTTAAACCCTATAAACTTATACTTTATTTACAAGTAAATCAATTAATGATAATTTTTACAGAAACTAGTCACAGGTTTAATAACCGAAGCTAAATACCAAATTTATACAAACTACACAATGGTAGTAATCGCTATAAAAAAAAAACTGGTATCGAGTTATGCAAAGGCTTATCACCTGTTACAGCATTTAAAAGATAGTAATAATGAAGAAACCTACAGCCAGATCAGCTTCATAACATATCAAGATAATTACAGACAAGGTTTCGTACTCACGGCCAAAGCCGTAAGACTCTACATACAAACTAGGGTATAAACCCTGGTACATAATGTTAAAAATAAACTAAAACCCTGAAGGTTAAACAGAGCCGAAACGACGAAACCAACGCTATTCTCAAAAGACTCACACAAGGTGAACAAGCCGTGGAGAGACCAGGGCTTACCATGGTCGTAAGTACTGTAACCTTCATGTAACTGCCAAGCCGAGAGAAGTAGTAGGTACACCTGCATTATTATGTAAACAGTCGAGCATTAGTATTTATTCAAAAGCAAATTATATGTAATAACCTACGAATATTGCTATAACTCTTAAGTAAACAAAATAGAAGTTACCTGGTAAGATTGGTAAACCCTCGCAGTGATCGACATAGCCAGTGCAAATGAGGAGCCTGCCAATCGATGGCAACCACTTTGGAGTTGTTTCGCTCGACTTATTTCAGCAAATGAAAACCTAGCAACGTTTTCTCCAACAGCTATCACACAGCCAACAGGGAGTACAAGCCATGCATCGAGGGAGGGATAATTACACTCGCAGGAGCAGAGAGAAGTAAAACTGCAAACCAAGTGAGCCAAGACAAACAATGGCAAAATTTGACAGAGGCAGGCAACGATTAAAAAACACTTCAACTCCCTTGCATTACATTAGCCGAGCTCATGAAGAGCTGTAGCAATCCGAGGTTTAATGGCAGACCGAAACAACAGCAACCAGGTCAAGGAGGGTTTGCAGAGCGGCAGCCAAAGGCCCGAGAACGAAGGGAGAATGATGAATCTTAGGGTTTGGTCAATGTTTTATATCGCCAATACATGGTCCAAATGTGACCACGTCAGTACAAAAATAATCTGCATGCGAGTGGGTCGAGTCCAAAGTTCCACGTTGAACATTGCAAATCATTTGTTTTCAAACAATTTCTTTGCATGGATATCCCTTGGTCGATAGCCTATGTTTTAACCTGCGTTATTATCACAACGATCATGTTAAAAATCAATGTATGTAATACTATGCATTATCAATATTAAGTCATGCAATATAAACATTGAGACTATGTTTTATCGACTTTAACCTATGTATCTTATGCCTTGAACAACCTTGGTGTTAAAACAGCGTTGTTACACTTACCTTGTATATATATCAAAGCCTTGCCTTATATATATTAATAACCATGTATTATAAGAAATCAATCAAGATTAAGTCTTGAAGGGTTTAGAAGACTTAAAGGGTTTGAAGTCTATTATAAAGGATATATTATTATGAGCGTAATGTAAGTTATAAACTATTCGTTAAACTTACCACTTTGATGCTATTTACCCTAGTCACAAGTAAGGATAGGTATAGTTGTTTGCAAAACTACTACTTATCATCATTTGTTATAGATTTGCATAGATGGTTTAACAAATCATTATTTCTTCCTTAAATGATTTTAAGAAGTGACTTTAACCTGTAGGGTTAAAGCTTTATAATCTACTAAATTGGAGAACTTTACTCTAATCTATGTTCACATATTTATACCAATGCAATAACAATCTTTGCTAGTCTTAGATTTTTTTGACATCAATTAGGATTTTGTTGTCTCTCTTACTTAAAGATTTTCAAGGTATGGAAAGTGTATGTTAAACTAGTAATTTATATAAATTACTATCACCATCCTTACTAATAGGGAAGTCTGGAAACTCATAATAAGTCTAATTATGATCTTCTAGAACTAACTCTAAAGGTGCATATGGTTTTCATTTCCTTTACTGTTTGATGGAGAAAGAGGTAGTTTCCATTTAAATACAAACTCTGAAAAGGTAACAGAAGACTTATATTAAACAGTAAACCTGGTATTTAAGAATCAAAACATTTCTGAATTGGAACTTGGCATGATGCAGTAACTTCAAGTAAATAGAAGTAGGCCTGATTATGATAATCCAATTTTACTTACTGCGCTAGATAATAAATGTTATCTACTTCCTTATTTGCATTTCAGAAATTTATAAATAATCCAGTACTCTAAAGAAAATCTTAAGGAGAGTAATAGGAAAAGCTTTACCTTCAAAGGCTTGATAAACTGGCTAGTATGCATTTAATTTTTACTGAATGTTTTGGTACAGCAAATTGAGAAGTATTACTTTAAAGTTTTGTTAGCAGTAACTCGAACATTACCTTTCATCTGTAAGGACAGAAGGAAATTTATGCATTAGCTTAACGCTAAGTAAGCCCCATCTTTTCACGACAAACCCACCTTGTGTCACAAACAGAAAAATATTCAGTAACTGAAAAGAAATTACTCTGTAAAGTGAAGTATAATCAAAAGGTCATTCAGTTACAAAACTAGAAGCATAAACTAATCAATCAGTTAATGACTGCACTTAATGCAATTATATGCTATTTTAAAAGTTTTAAATTTTTCAAAAATTTTGGGGTTTGACAAGTGGTATCAGAGCATGGTTCAAACACTAGGCCTTGATGTGGCCCAATTACTTTTCGCAGAACAGTAAAAATAATATACTAACCTGTATTTTGTTTTATGTGAAAAGAAGAAAATTATTTTTTTTCTGAATCTAACAGGAAGGTATGGAGAACTTAGGAGAATATGGTGGGGAGGAATCTCCAAACACTGAGACCAAACAGATGTCCAGAGAGCCTGTGATTGAGGAGATAACTGCTCACTCCTCAGAGTTGATGCAGACCATAAAGGGTTTAAAGACTGAATTAGAATCAGTCAAGAAGGATAATGAACGAATTCTGAAGACTCAAGAGGAGTTAAATCAAATTCTGATAGAGAAATTTCAGACTGAAGGGAAAAAAAGAAGGTTTGAATCTGAAGAAGGTAGCCATCAAAAAGGGTCCAAAAATATGAAACTAGCTAAATCTGATAGCAGTTCCTCATATGAAAGCTTTAAGAAACAATAGAGCTATTATTCTACTAGTGATAGTAGCGAAGCAGAGGTGTATAAGAGAAAGAAAAAGTACAAGCCTTACAAAGAGATTTCTGGGGAGTTCAAGAAAACAAAACCCCCAACCTTCAATGGAGAAACGGAAAAAGGAGAAGAGGCAGAATCCTGGTCATCCGGGACGAGAAAATATTTTCAGATTTATAATTATTCAAATCAGCTAAAGGCGAGAATGGCCATATATAACCTTTCTGGAAAGGCAGATATATGGTGGCAAGATTTGAAGAGGGTTAAAGGAATTAAAGAAAAAGAGGTAAATTGGAGTACTTTTAAAAGGTACTTCAAGAAGAAGTTCCTGTCTGAACAATACTATGAAGAAAGGGCCAAGGAGTTTTATGAGTTAAATCTTGGGTCCATGACTATGAAAGACTTAAATAGCAAGTTCTTAAGTCTGTTAAGGTATGTGCCGTACTTAGTTGATGAGAAACCTAAGGTACAGTGGTTTCTCAGCTTCCTGCCATACCATATAAAAGACAGAATCGAATATGATAACCCCAAAACTCTGGAAGAATCCATGTGAAAAGCTAACTTCTGTTTTGAACAGAACAAAAAGAAGGAAGGAATAGCCAATTGGAAGGCTAAAAAGAATGGTAATCAGTCTGAATTCAAGAAAAAGGAGTTTGTACCTCAGAAAAATTTCAGGAACAACAAGAACAGAAACCATTCTAATGGTAAGAACTTTCAGGGAAGCAAAAATGGTGCTTCAAATAACTCCAACAACTTCAAGAGCAGCAAAGAGGTTTCTAACAATAATGGAAATTTCACTAAGAATTTCAAAAGGAAGTAACCTGTTAAGTGTTGGGAGTGCAATGGCCCACACTATGCATCAGTTTGCCCAAATCGGAAGAAGCCAAACATCAACATTCATACAATACAGGATGAAATGACTGTTGGAGACTTTGCAAGGACCATGCCCCGGATCAATGCAGCATTGGAGAATTGCCAAGCTGAGTACCAAACTTCCATGGTGGAAGTAGAAGGTATGGTTAACAAAACTCCTGTAACTATTTTGATAGATCCAGGTGCTAGCCTAAGTTATATTTCACCGCAGATAGTAGAAAAGTGTAATATGACTGTTGAAAAGTTTGATAACTCCTGGCTAGTTCAACTAGCCACAGGGGCAAAAAGGAAGGTAAATTATTATGTTAAGGATTGTGCTTTAGATATGAATGATTTTAAAACTGCTGTTAAATTAAATGTTCTGCCACTTGGCTCATATGACATACTTATTGGTATGGACTGGTTAGAACAACACAGAGTAGTTTTAAATTGTTTTGATAAAACATTTATGTGTGTAAATAATAACGAATAGCCTATAATAGTTAAGGGTATTCCTAGGAAAACTGTAGTTAGGCAGATTTCTGCCTTACAGCTCAAAAGAGCAGTCAGGAAAGGATGCAAGGTCTATGCTATAATCATTACAGATGAGGCAAATAAAGTCAAAAAATATAAAATAAAAATAGAGAATATTCCTGTGTTAAATGAATTTATTGATGTCTTTTCGGAGGAAATTCCAGGATTACCTCCTAGGAGGGAACTGTATTTCACAATAGAGCTGGTACCAGGTGCTGTACCTAGTTTGAAGGCTCTGTACCGTATGAATATTCTGGAACTTAACGAATTAAAATCACAGTTAAAGGAATTAATCGATAAGAAATATATTAGACCTAGTGTTTCCCCTTGGGGAGCACCAGTAATATTTGTTAAAAAGAAAGATGGAACTATGCGACTCTGCATAGATTACCGTCAGCTCAATAAAATGACAATTAAAAACAGGTATCCGTTGCCCCGCATAAGTGATCTGTTTGATCAGATGCGCGTAGCTACGGTGTTCTCTAAGATAGACCTGAGATCAGGCTATCATCAGGTGAGAATTAAAGAAGAGGACATATTCAAGATAGCTTTCAGAACTAGGTATGGACATTACGAATTTGTCGTAATGCCATTCGGGCTTACTAATGCCCCAGCCATCTTTATGTGTCTAATGAATAACATAATGCATAAATACTTAGACAAGTTTGTTGTCGTATTCATCGATGACATCTTGATCTATTCTAAAAATGAAGAAGAACATAAGGAACATTTACGGATAGTTCTACAAGAACTGCGAGAGCAACAGCTCTTCACGAAGTTCAGTAAGTGTGATTTCTTCAAGGATGAAATCTAGTACTTAGGTCACGTGGTGACTAAGGAAGGGATTTCAGTTGATCCTGAAAAGATCAAAGCAATTGAAGAATGGCCAGTACCAAAAGACGTAACAGATGTTAGGTCTTTCATGGGAATCACCAGTTATTACCGGAGATTCATAGAAGGCTTCTCAAAAATAGCCAACCCAATCACTTCCTTGCAAAAGAAAGGAAAGAAGTTCGATTGGAACTTAAAATGCGAAGAAAGTTTTAAGAAACTAAAAACTTTATTAACAACTGCGCCAATTCTAAGAATAACAGATCCTAATAAGGATTTCATGGTTTGCACCGATGCTTGTAATGACTGTCTAGGTGGAGTGCTAACTCAAGATGGGCATGTCATTTCCTATGAGTCCAGAAAGCTAAAGATCCATGAAAAGAATTATGCTACGTATGATTTAGAGCTGGCTGCTATTATTCATGCCTTAAAAATGTGGTGACACCACTTAATAGGCAGAAAGTTTACTTTAATGACTGATAATAAGGGTCTGAAATACCTTTTAGATCAGCCTAACTTAAATGCAAGGCAAGCCAGATGGCTGGCCTTCCTAAGTGAATACGATTTCGAAATTCAACACATAAAAGGAAAAGAAAATAAAGTAGCTGATTCTTTGAGAAGAAATGCGAAATTAAATTTTACAATAGCAATCAGTACTTATAATTCTGATTTAGATGAACAGCTAACTGAAGGGATAAAATTCGATGAAATTTACCAAAAATTACAAGCTATAGCTAAAGAAGAACCCACAGAAAGTTTAATTAAGGGTTATAGTATAAATAAAAATGGGTTTTTATTGTTTAAGGATAGACTGTATGTGCCAAATGTGTCTAAAGCTAAATTGATGATTCTGGATGAAGTGCATAAAACCCCTTATTCAAGGCATCCAGGCTACCAGAAGACTGTCACCATGTTGAGAAAAGATTATTTCTGGCCTAATGAAGTCCGAAGTAGCTGAGTATTTAACTAGATGTTTGGACTATCAACAAGTAAAGACAGAACATCAACATCCAGCTGGGTTGTTACAACCCTTGCCTATTCCTAGCTGGAAGTGGCAAATAATCAGCTTAGATTTCATTACTGGATTACCCAGAAATCAAAATCAGAATGATTCAATTATGGTGGTAGTAGATAAATTAAGTAAAGCAGCACATTTTATTCCTATTAAAACCACTTACAAGGCTACAAATATAGCAGACATTTTCTTAAAACAGATTTTTCGACTACATGGTGTACCGAAATTTATTATTTCAGACAGGGATCCTAAATTCATAGGGAATTTTTGGAAATCCTTGTTTAAAGGATTAAACAAAACACTGAATTTTAGCACCTCTTTCCATCCTCAGACGGACGGACATACTGAAAGAGTTAATCAGGTGTTGGAAGATCTGTTAAGAATGTATGTTAAGGATCAGCTGGGTAAGTGGGAGGATTACTTGCATTTAGCAGAATTTGCATACAACAACAATTATCAATCATCAGCTAAGTTCAGTCCTTTTGAAATTCTGTATGGGCGTAAATGTAACACTCCTATCTCCTGGAATAATCCAGTAGATAGATTAGTGTTGGGACCCGAATTACTAAAGGAAATGGAACATATTGTAAAACAAGTGCAGGAGAACTTGAAGGTTGCCCAGGATCGGCAAAAGAGCCAAGCAGATTTGAAAAGAACTCCTAAATAGTTCCAGGTGATTGAGCATGTGTTCATAAAGGTAAGACCAAAGAAGAGCTCCCTAAGATTGGGGAGTTGTGCAAAATTAGCACCAAGTTACTGTGGTCCGTTTGAAATTTTGTCTAGAGTTGTTCAAGTAGCATATCAGCTAGCGTTACCACCTAATTTAAAAGTACACAATGTTTTTCATATTTCTGTTCTGAAAAAGTATGTTCATGATGCTACTCATGTAATTGATTGGAACGTTGTACAGGTAGAACCAGAAGGGGAAGTTATGGTGGAACCAGATTGTATCCTCAGGAGGAGGGAGATTACTCTGCGGAACCGCACAATTGGAAAGCTGAAGGTGCAATGGAAGCACCTTAGTCCTGAAGAAGCTACTTGGGAACTAGAAAGTAAGATGTGGGAAGCATACCCAAATCTGTTCCAGGAGGTTCCTGAGGAAGAAGAATAAATAACATCGAGGACGATGTTACATTTTAAGGGGGTGTGTATGTCACATACCCCAATTTTGTAAAATTATGTAATTTTTTTTATTATATTTCTGAGACATTATGTTAAACTTAATCCTAAGTAGGGATTGATGACTCAGAAGAGTCAACAGTTATGGAGTGTAATTCAGAATATTTTATTAATAATAAATAAATTATGGAGACAACAGCATGGGAGAGCTGTTAAAAGAGGTTACTAGTCAAACTGGTGGATGGAACTAGGTGCAAAGGCAAAAGGACAAGTGGCAGCATCCTCAAACACTTCCTAAGTTGCAGGTGGAAACTTCCCTATATTTGGGGTCATGATTCCCCAAGAAAGTGGAATCTGAGCAGGTGGCTCATTAAATGACAGTTTACCCAACTAAGACCTAGGCAATGTTTTAAAAGTACTCGATGAAGAGAGCTAAGGCTGCTCAGATTTTATTCCAGAGAGAATTCATTCAGGTGAATGTTATTCAGGAATTTCATTGAGGAAAGAGGGAAAAACAGTAAGGAAGTGTTGAGTGGATTGCTACAGTAACTTGATTTCTATTACAGCTATTTGGGCTGAGAGAACTGACTGATAGTTCTGAGTTAATACTGAGTTAAAGATTGGTATCTGATTTGCTGCACCTAGTTCTAGCTAGGGAGACCAGAGCAAGCTCGGGGGTCCTGAGAAGTCATTGTCTGAGTGCTCTCCAGGAATTGGTAGGGAGGAAAGACCTCCCATTGATGTTGTTGTCCACAGCTTAATACAGGTTCTGTTAATTATTTCTTTATGTTTACTGAGTATGAATGAATGCATGTTGTGGTTATTTTATTGTCTGGAGAGCCAATTAGTAACATTAAAGTTGGTATCTTAGATTGTCGGTAGTTAAATCTATTTATAGTTACTGTGTTTTTCCACATCTGGTATCACTAGACCGTAGTCAAGCACAGTATCTCGGTATTGTGAAGTAGAATCCTTCTGAACCAAGTACCTATTTAAATATTTTCCTTATTTACAAGCAGTTCATAATTTTCCTAAGTTGTTTGTTTACAGTCTTTAAAACTACTCATGATACTGTATCATTTTTGCAATAAATGCTAGCTGAAAGGAAGAGTTAGATAGACTAAGTAATGCTGCTTTTTGAAGCTTATAACTATTATCTGCTAGCTTGCAAGAATTTAACCTTCTAATTGTGGAAGGAAACAATGTTGACAGTAGAATGTAGTTTACCTAATGGTTTGATATTATAGTTAAAACATAGTATTGTTAGGCTGCATATAGGTTAAAAATGCATTCATATAATCACTGAATCTTCTTGTATTTACAGATAAAGCTTAAACAGATTAGAAACTGTTTTAAACTTTCTTGTATGATTAAGGAATATGACAGTACACACAAGAGTTTTATATATATATACTTAAAACAAAGATTTAATATTATATAAATATTATTAGACTATACACAGTCTTCATAATTAAATAAATAAACCATACTCTAGTTAATAACAGTAATAATAATTACAAAATCATTAGAAGTAACATCATTGTTGCATTACTAATAATGTATTTATATTACATACAGGATAACAATAATACTTAAATATATATCGTATTATATCAAATACAAACCTAGATTTATTATACTCAATGTACAATTAAATAAAGTTTATGAATGAACTAATAACACTCTATGTATAATAAAAATGATTTATTAATACTTAGAAACGATGGTAAATATAATAAAAATACAATAGGTTTTATAAATTAAAAAGTATGCACCTTACTTTTATAACTTTCTAATAAATAGAAGTTAAGGTGTAAATCAATATAGAAAACCTAATAATAAATCTCATTTACTATAAGATGAAGGTAATACTAACAGGTAAATCTGTGGTAAGGGTATACACCCTGCACATTAAATATTAAATCAAGAATTTAACTCACAGTAAGTTTTATAGAGAGTATATCAACAGCATAATGATTTTGTTCTTCTTTTAAGAATCCAAGCTGTCTTCATAAAAAACGCAAAGGTAAACAGAGAGCTGGTATAATGCTCGAACAGTGAGCTTAATATTTATTTGATAAACCATTTATTTTATTCACAGAAATCGACAGAGTTTATACTCTTTTCATTTTATAAACTGAATTAAATCTAAACTGTGGAATTAGGGTTAAACCCTATAAACTTATACTTTATTTACAAGTAAAGCAATTAATGATAATTTTTACAGAAACTAGTCACAGGTTTAATAACCGAAGATAAATAACAAATTTATACAAAATACACAGTGGTAGTAATCGCTATAAAAAAAAACTGGTATCGAGTTATGCAAAGGCTTATCGCCTGTTACAACATTTAAAAGATAGTAATAATGAAGAAACCTACAGCCAGATCGGCTTCATAACATATCAAGATAATTACAGACAAGGTTTCGTACTCACAGCCAAAGCCGTAAGACTCTACATACAAACTAGGGTATAACCCCTCGTACATAATGTTAAAAATAAACTAAAACCCTGAAGGTTAAACAGAGCCGAAACGACGAAACCAACGCTGTTCTCAAAAGACTCACACAAGGTGAACAAGCCATCGAGAGACCAGGGCTTACCATGGCCGTAGGTGCTGTAACCTTCATGTAACTGCCAAGCCGAGAGAAGTAGCAGGTACACCTGCATTATTATGTAAATAGCCGAGCGTTAGTGTTTATTCAAAAGAAAAGTATATGTAATAATCTGTGAATATTGCTATAACTCTTAAGTAAACAAAATAGCAGTTACCTGGTAAGATTGGTAAACCCTCGCAGTGATCGACACAGCCAGTGCAAATGAGGAGCCTGCCAATCGATGGCAACCACTTTGGAGTTGTTTCGCTCGACTTATTTCAGAAAATGAAAACCTAGCAACGTTTTCTCCAACAGCTATCACACAGCCAACAGGGAGTAAAAGCCACGCATCGAGGGAGGGATAATTACACTCGCAGGAGCAGAGAGAAGTAAAACTGCAAACCAAGTGAGCCAATCCAAACAATGGCGAAATTTGACAGAGGCAGGAAACGATTAAAAAACACTTCAACTCCCTTGCATTACAATAGCCGAGCTCACGAAGAGCTGTAGCAATCGGAGGTTTAATGGAAGACCGAAACAACAACAACCAGGTCAAGGAGGGTTTGCAGAGCAGAGGCCAAAGGCCCGAGAACGAAGGGAGAATGACGAATCTTAGGGTTTGGTCAATGTTTTATATCGCTAATACATGGCCCAAATGTGACCACGTCAGTACAAAAATAATCTGCATGCGAGTGGGTCGAGTCCAAAGTTCCACGTTGAACATTGTAAATCATTTGTTTTCAAACAATTTCTTTGCATGGATATCCCTTGGTCGATACCCTATGTTTTAACCTGCGTTATTATCACAACGATCATGTTAAAAATCAATGTATGTAATACTATGCATTATCAATATTAAGTCATGCAATATAAATGTTGAGACTATGTTTTATCGACTTTAACCTATGTATCTTATGCCTTGAACAACCTTGGTGTTAAAACAGCGTTGTTACACTTACCTTGTATATATATCAAAGCCTTGCCTTATAAATATTAATAACCATGTATTATAAGAAATCAATCAAGATTAAGTCTTGAAGGGTTTAGAAGACTTAAAGGGTTTGAAGTCTATTATAAAGGATATATTATTATGAGCGTAATGTAAGTTATAAACTATTCATTAAACTTACCACTTTGATGCTATTTACCCTAGTCACAAGTAAGGCTAGGTATAGTTGTTTGCAAAACTACTACTTAGCATCATTTGTTGTAGATTTGCATAGATGGTTTAAAAACTCATTATTTCTTCCTTAAATGATTTTAAGAAGTGACTTTAACCTGTAGGATTAAAGCTTTATAATCTACTAAATTGGAGAAGTTTACTCTAATCTATGTTCACATATTTATACCAATGCAATAACAATATTTGCTAGTCTTAGATTTTTATGACATCAATTAGGATTTTGTTGTGTCTCTTACTTAAAGATTTTCAAGGTATGGAAAGTGCATGTTAAACTAGTAATTTATATAAATTACTATCACCATCCTTACTAATAGGGAAGTCTGGAAACTCATAATAAGTCTAATTATGATCTTCTAGAACTAACTCTAAAGGTGCATATGGTTTTCATTTCCTTTACTGTTTGATGGAGAAAGAGGTAGTTTCCATTTAAATGCAAACTCTGAAAAGGTAACAGAAGACTTATATCAAATAGTAAACCTGGTATTTAAGAATCAAAACATTTCTGAATGAGAACTTGGCATGATGCAGTAACTTCAAGTAAATAGAAGTAGGCCTGATTATGATAATCCAATTTTACTTACTGCTCTAGATAATAAATGTTATCTACTTCCGTATTTGCATTTCAGAAATTTATAAATAATCCAATACTCTAAAGAAAATATTAAGGAGAGTAATAGGAAAATCTTTACCTTCAAAGGCTTGATAAACTGGCTAGTATGCATTTAATTTTTACTGAATGTTTTGGTACAACAAATTGAGAAGTATTACTTTAAAGTTTTGTTAGCAGTAACTCGAACATTACCTGTCATTTGTAAGGACAGAAGGAACTTTATGCATTAGCTTAACGCTAAGTAAGCCCCATCTTTTCACGACAAACCCACCTTGTGTCACAAACAGAAAAATATTCAGTAACTAAAAAGAAATTACTCTTTAAAGTGAAGTATAATCAAAAGGTCATTCAGTTACAAAACTAGAAGCATAAACTAATCAACTAGTTAATGACTGCACTTAATGCAATTATATGCTATTTTAAAAGTTTTAAATTTTTTGAAAATTTTGGGGTTTGACAGTTTCTTTTAGCTTGGCTGAAGTAGAATACATAGCAGATTGCTCTGCTAAGTTGTGAAGCTATATGGCTTCGGAATTTGATATCAGGTCTCTTTGACCTGAAGATGGATAGTACAATGATTCTATGTGATAACCAGATTTGTGATGACAGAGAACCCTGTGTTCCGCTGTAACACATAAAAAAATCCGGTATTTGTACAAACGAGTGTAGATGGAGATGATGGTGATTCAGTATTTTGATACCGAATATAGAGATGATGATGTTTCAATATTCCCATACTAAATATATAGATGATGATGATTTCAGTGTTCACATACTAAAGATATAGATGATGATGATTTCAGTGTTCCCATACTGAAGATATAGATGATATTTCAGTATTTACATACTATAGATGTAGATGATGGTGATTCCATATTTCTATACTGAATATAGAGATGATGATGCTTTCAGTATTCGCATACTGGAGATACAGATGCTGATAGTTCAGTATTCACATACTAAAGATGTAGATGATGATGGTTTGGATGATGATGTACTTACGAAGCCTCTGTCTCGAGTAAAGTTCGAACAATTTCGAGACAAGCTTGGTGTTGTTCGAAAAGACCTTCCTCAAAAGGGGGAGTAGTGATGTTGCAGTGGGATTGTATCATCCCTGGGCATCTGCCCTAAAGTGATCCGGTGGCCTCGGTCCTCAAGAATGAAGAGGGATTGTATCATCCCAGGATATCTATTCTAAAGTGATCCGGAGACTTCGGTCATCGGGAATGTGGTAGGATTGTATCATCCTTGAACTTCGGTTTAGAATAGATCTGGTGTAACTTCGGTCATCGAGAATGTGGTAGGATTGTATCATCCTTGGACTTCGGTTCAGAATGGATTCGGTGAACTTCGGTCATCGAGAAGGTGGTAGGATTGTATCATCCTTGGACTTCGGTTCAGAATGGATCCGGTGAACTTCGGTCATCGAGAAGGTGGTAGGATTGTATCATCCTTGAACTTCGGTTCAGAACGGATCCGGTGACTTCGGTACTCGAGAACGTGTGTTGATCTCGTAATTCCTAGAGGAAGGATTGTCTGAGTTCCACATTTGTGTTGATCCCGTAATTACGAAAGGAAGGATTGTTAGTAACTCCGTAAAGACCTAAATCTCGTAATTCCGAAAGGAAGGATCATTGAATGGATCCTGTAATTCCAATAGGAAGGATTGTCTGAGTTCCATAGATGTGTTGATCCTGTAATTCCTAGAGGAAGGATTGTCTGAGTTCCACAACTGTGTTGATCCCATAATTCCAAAAGGAAGGATCATTAGTAACTTCGTAAAGACCTAAATCCCGTAATTCCGAAAGGAAGAATCATTGACTTGATCCCATAATTCCAATAGGAAGGATTTTCTGAGTTCCACAGATCTGTTGATCCCGTAATTCTGAAAGGAAGGATCATTAGTAACTCCGTAAAGACCTAAATCCCATAATTCCGAAAGGAAGGATTGTCTGAGCTCCAAAGATGTGTTGATCCTGTAATTATGAAAGGAAGGATCGTTAGTAACTCCATAAAGACCTAAATCCCATAATTCCGATAGGAAGGATCGTCTAAGTACCACAGACATGTTGATCCCGTAATTCCGAAAGGAAGGATCATGTTGATGTTTTGATGATGATGATGTTGATGTTTTGATCATGTTGATGTTTTGATGATGATGATGTTGATGTTTTGATGATGTTGATGTTTTGATGATAATGATGTTTTGGTGTTGATGATATTTTCATGATGATGTTTCTTATCAAAAGATCAGAGTATGATGATGATGTTGTTGCTGATCGAAAGGCCAAAGTGCTGAAGATGATGTTGTTGATCGAAAGGTCAAAGTGCTGAAGATGATGTTGTTGATCGAAAGGTCAAAGTGCTGAAGATGATGTTGCTGATTGAAAGGCCAAAGTGTTGAAGATGATGTTGTTGATCGAAAGGTCAAAGCGCTGAAGATGATGTTGCTGATCGAAAGTTCAAAGTGTTGAAGATGATGTTGTTGATTGAAAGGTCAAAGTGCTGAAGATGATGTTGCTGATCGAAAGGTCAAAGTGCTGAAGATGTTGTTGATCGAAGCAGTCAAAGTATTAATGATGATGAAGACTGAAGATTGAAGATGAAGACTACATAATGTTGAAAATCTTCCAATGATCTATAGATGTATTACCCTGATGATGTTGATGATGTCCTCTATCTCTCTCCTACTATTGTTGTTGTTGATGTTGTTGTAGAATACCCTTATCGTTAAGGGGGAGTGTTGAAATATTGTAACTTCAAAGAATATTCTATATGTATCTTTTGTGGTCCCCGATGGTCCTACCGGGAGAACCACTTGTATTATCTTGTACCCCGATGCTTCTAATAGGAAGAACTAATAAGAGTCATGAGGTTGTCCCCTCTAATTGTAAAGGTGGGTCATTAGCACCCTAGTGTGGTTACTTGAGCCTACATGTGTAACTCGAGCCTACATGTCGGATGAGTTAATTGAAGTGAACAGATGAATATAAATAGAGGTGTAGCTCTCCTCAATTGAGAACACACTTTCATTTGTGTAGCGCATTATTGGAGAAGAGAAGACTAGCAGTAGAAGGAGGAGGATCAGGATTTGATCTCCTTGTTGGTTTTATCTTTTATCTTTTGGGGCATCTATATTGAGGAAGCTTTTGTTGGGTTTTTCCTAGGATAAATCTTTGTGTTCTCTTTTGTATGGTTGTTCTTGTCTATCTTTCAGTGATCCTATTTATATGCTTTTGTTATGAAATCAAAATGAAATACTACTGATCTAACTTAGCATATGAAAATTTAACAAGTGGAAGGGTCGGTGGAGCTAGACACCATGTAAATAGTCATGGTGTTTGAGGAAGAAACTGGAGGGTGGATCTCCTCAATAACATTGATTTCAGATTCAAGGGAATATTTCTGAAGATTTCTAAGGGAGGCTCGAAACTCGGCCAAGTCTTGGCAGTGGTGAGAATAATGTGCATACAATCCACAAAGTGCGCATGCATGGTTTGTCCTCAAAGACTTGTTTTTTACTGTTGTGTCCATGGAATATAGGTGTGTGCAAAGGATGGGAATTTCTAGACAATTCTGGGTTGCATGACCATGTACATCGCACATGGTGCATGGTGGAGCCTGTCAGGGTTCGGCTACCACTTTAGTGTTTTTTCCCTTAGGCCTCTTTGGATGAGGCGGGGCTAGTGCAGGTAGGAAAAGAGGTCTTTTTGGGCCAGGAGGAGGGTGTGACTCTACTGCAATGGGTTGTATGGGAGTCAACACTATCTTGGGCATTGGGGGCTGGGCAAGTGGTTCAAGGTACAACAATGAAATCCCAAACATAAAGTTTGGTAGGTTTAAAGTAGCCATAATAGGATTACTTACGATGTCGGATGGTGGGAAAAGGAAGGGAATCGTATGGACTGGGAAAGAGCCCAAACAATTCCATGGTGATTGCATTTGAGACTAAGGCTTTAGTTGGGGTTGCAGCTACGGTTGGGGTTTGGGTGCAACGGTGTTCGATGAGAGCATGCACAAATCTGCAGTGTCACTTGATGCTAGTGGAGGAGGTAACAATGGGAAGGAAGCCATCATGGGAGTGTTGGTGAATAATCTGGGGCCTACAACCAACGAGGAAGGGGTGGTTGCATTGTCAATGGAGGTATCAACGGTAGGGATGACATTGGATGGTTTAGTTGGCCCCTACAGATCAAGGTAAGTTAATTGAGCCATTGTCACAATATTCCCGTCATGAGGGAACATCATAAGGCGGAAAATGGTGGATACCATGGTTCTCATAGCATACATGTAACTTCATCCGAGGATAAGGTTATAATCCAGCTGAGCATTGACAACCTCTATGTCAATCAAAATCATCTTACTGGCTAGTGATATGGGGACATGCGGAAGAATGCCCTGGGATTTGGTTGGGTGGCCATCGTAGGCACGTAGTGTAGTGGTAAACGGTTGGAGGGTAGGGGACCTAAGTTTCTGCCAGACCAACGTCGACATGACACAAGTTGATGCCCCTTCATCAATAATACATCGATGCATGACCAAATTCTAAATTGATATCAGAATCTGGAAGGAAATGGTTCATGGAATTCTGGGCTCTTCGTTGTCCAAATCAAATGTGATCAATATGGAGTCGGAGGGATCTATGGCACCGAGTGTGGAAAATAATGCTTTCTGCTATGGTGGGCATGTTTTCATCACTTATAGAGAAGAACTGGTCATAGGTGAATGAGCCAAGTCGTCAACAATGCTATAGTTCAAAGAATCTCTAGCTGTAGCATTGATGGCGATCCGTCATATGGGGAATCACGGTCCTCGGGATGCCCCATAAATGGGGGGTGTAGGTAGGTGAATTGGTATGTTGGTTATGTTAGTTGTGGATGCCACTGATGGGTCAATGATTTCAATAAAGGACACGTACTGATTACTCCTAGTCTACAAGTTGACCTCTTCAGTTGTCATTGCCAGCAAGTGGTGAACACCTGTCTCTGTAAGCAGGGTCATGGGGGTAGTAGGTGGGGGCATAGGTGTAGTTGCTACCAATCCTTGGAGTGGTAATGGGTTTTGGAGAACCATGGGTGGAGGGCCTGGTGGTAATGGATTGGGTTGAGGTTGATTTTACACATTGGTACCATGCTGAGCTTCATTCTGGAGAACCTACTTGGCATGACCCATGAGGGGGAATTCGTGCGTTTCATGACCATATGCATCACATAGTTTACACAGATGGTTGTTCTATAATGGAGCATTTCATCCATGTGGATTAGGATGTTGGGGGTTTTGAACCAGTGGGTTCACGCTGGTGTTGTTAGGAGGGTTAGGCTATTAGTCACCTGCTTGTGGTTGGTTTCCACCCCAGTTCCTAGCTCAGTTTTTCTTACCTTGTCCTTGTTGGTTATTGGGAGCCAGTTGGTTGGGATGATTATGTTGGGAAAAAACTTGCCCCGTGGATGTCGGAGGAGTTGGGGCTGGAGCAGATTGCATGGGTGGTACATAGTAGAGCGGAGGAGATGGAGGGGATACAAATCTGGTCATTGGTCCTGAATATGGTTGTGCTGGCCAAGTTGGTGCATGGTCATGTTGTTGTGGTGTTGGTTGTGCATAGGAGGTTGTGGCTCCAGAATTAGCCATCATCCTTGAGGAGTCCAGAACTTGGTTTGGTTGCGCAACACCAAGGGTGTTGCTTGGGTGTGGTGGCATCCTAGGAGGTGTCGCATAGTACTATGGGTGATGGGAGATAGAACCTATGATGCCATTCGCAACATGGGATGCCCCTAATGCATCACGGTGAGAGGTGTCGGCATGGGGAGCGTCTGGAATGATGGTGTATAAGTATCGAGACTGAGCATAAATCAAGTCAAATTGTTGGGCCTTCAAGATGGCCTCTTCCTTGAATTGGGGACATTCAAAAGTGACATCCTTAGCTACAGGTGGTAGCAGGGTATTTAAGAACCAATCCAGAAAGATCCCGTCACCAAGCTGAATCTTGCATAGGCTATGGTGTCGCCGCATCTCGTGGATGTGGTCAGTTATGTGAGTCGCAGTGTTTTGGAGGCAAGATAGCAAGATCTCAAGGCCCTCGTCATATCTGATGGGGAGTTGGAAATATGGCAGGAACATGAAGGCTAAGGAATTGAAGTCTAGGTAAGAGGCTTGAGGTAGCTCAATATACCATTTGGCTGTGACGCTTGTGAGGGTGCGTTGGAACAGCCCAAGTCTGATCAAATCATCCATAATGTTGCCTCAAGAGCACCATAGATGAAATGACATGATGGTTTTGGGGGTATGTTTTTATGGGATCTCCTAGGGTGTTGTATGGGGCAAAGGGGGTGAATCCAATTGATTGTACCATAGTAGCACCATCGTAGAGAGCCTGGTGGGCTCAATTAGAAAACAAAGGCACCCTAGGAGGCTGTTTTGGCAGGTTCACATTTCCCGAGGTAGATTAAAAATGATTAAATGGCTATTGAAGAAATCGATTTCAGATACTAAGGCAAGGAAATGACATGGGATCAATGATGATGATGAGATTGATGTCCTCTGCACCTTCTCCAGTAGTTGCAACACCGAATTGGGCCCACACCTATTTTTTGAGCATTTTTATATTATTTTCTAGAGCTTTTGTGAGGCTCACGATTTCCTCAAGGAGGCACAAAGTCAAAAAATTAAAATATTATATTGTTTTACTGTGCCATGGGGCACCCAAAGGGAGTTAGTTAACACTGCATGGACCCACAACGTGCTTCATTTATTTCTTGTTGAGTGGGGTACCCTCTTTATGGGTGATCTAGTCCACTTTGGTTCTTTATGGTTATATTGATCCATGTATTGTATGTTGAGCTCATCTAAAAAATTGATTAGAACATTTATATCTTTTAATATTAGCCACTTGTTTTGAAAGTGGTTAGGATTTTGGTTCTCTCATTCCTATTTAAAGGAGAGAGCTTCTCATTTGTAAGGGGTCTTTGGCCCTTGGATATGATTAATAGAAAAAAATTCTTGTGGATAGTTTTTGGATCTCCTTTGCATCTGGTGTTCTTAGATGGTGATTGGAAAGTCTTTTTCTTCCTATAATTTGGGAAATTTGTGCGAGATCTATATTTTTTCGGGATCATTGTCTTGTCTATAGGAGGGTGACTTCATCTTCGGTGTTTTTGCAGTGGATCCTCAACTTGCTTGGATTGGATTCATCTTGTATCAGGGAGTTTTCATTAGCTTTATTGTGATCTATGATTGCATCTTGTTACTTTTCTATAGATCTTTTTTTTTCATGATATGACAAATAAGATATTGTTAACATTTGCTTGTGCAAAAGAAAGGGTGCATTGGTCACTTGGAGCAAAACGTTGGGCTTAGAAATCACATAGGTCTTCTCAAATTGATTGGGATAGCAAGGACCATCACCTTCAAGGAATCTACAAGGATTTCCAGGTAAAAATCTATCGGTTAGTTCCTTTCTTCTGGATCTCAACCCATTGACACATGCTTTTCTTCATTTTACTGAAAATTCCATAAATAATAAAAAACCAAAAATACTATAAAAAAATGCTCGATATTTGGACAAACCACTATTGGGTTTTGTAGATCGGGCCTTCCCCTCACCAATTGATCCTCAACGCTGAGCTAATTCATTCTGGTTTTCCATAGATCTGAGAAACAATCCTCCCAAACCATAGCGCTCCTCATGAAATTCTGACTTTTTTCGGGATTTGATTTTTCGGGAAAACTTCCTTCTTGAGTTTGTAGATCGGGTCCTCTCTCCAAATCACCTTCAATGCTGAGCTAGATGCTGAAGGGTGGCCCTAGATATGAGAAAATGTCTTCTAGGACCCTATCACTCTTCATCATTTTTCTGACTTTCTCCTAAATCTAACTTTTTTGGAAAAATTCAACTTGGGTTTGTAGATCAGGTTCCCCTCTCCCCATTTCTCCTTCAACGTTGAGCTGGAAGTCTCCAGATTGTCCTAGATCTGAGAAATTGACTTTTCAAACCCTAGCGCTAGCCTACCTTGCTGTCTATTTTCCCCGTAGACTGATTTTTCCGGCCAAATACATTTTTGGGTTTGTAGATCGGGGTATTTCCTAGGTGGGTCTCCTCCAACGCTAGGCAGATAGTGACTCCATTACCCTAGATCTGACAGAAACTGATCTCCAACTCTAGTGCTACCTCCTCTTTGGCCTCGTTTCCTTGTAATCTAAATTTTCCTTGTAAGGGACTCGAGTACTTTCACTTTGTCGTATCTTTCATGAAGTTTGTCCATCAGTACTAGGTAGTCCCAATCCTGTCTGTGACCTCCCTGCATTGTTCATGTTTCCCAAGGTAGTGAATATCCTCACTTGTTGTTAGTACCTTAACCCTAGATCTAGTATTTAATTCATAGGTCACCTATGTCCCACTTTGGATTAAGCCTCACACTTCTTAAACCCTCATCCAAATCCTTGGTTCACCTAGTGACATCATCCATAGATCTATGGTTTCCATTACCTTACACCTTACGTACCTCAAGTCCATTTGATCTGATCTAGTGTCTAGGTTAGATCTATCCTGTCGGGAGTAGATCTAGGTCTCCCCATTTGTTGTCTTAGGCTAAGATAACATAAAGTGAAGGCTGCCTCGATTGGCATGAAAACCATCCATTTGGGAGTCTAGGTAGTCTTAGTTCCACCTCCTTAGTTGCTTGTCCCTCTACCATCCATCCTGGATCCACCCTACATAAGAAACTACAAGGTTGGTGATAACAAACTTATAATACAACCAAACATCCACTAAATATTGATGTTTATTAGCTAAAAAGAGAGGTAAATAAATATGAACAAATTGATCATGTATTTAAAATTCATGAACTCAAAGGGAAATTTGAAATAGAAAAATATGATGAATTTTTATGCCTAATGCAAAATTGTCAAAACTGTGACTTATATGAATAAATAGTCAACATATCATAATCATAAGTAGGATGGATAAGTAAAGATATTGAAAGATGACAAGTTGGAGAACCAATATCATAACCAAAAGTTAGATGAGTAAAAAAATAATCATGATTTGTTTTTGCCTAAGGGATCATAATCAAAGTTTGCCAACAACGAGTAAAGTATGAAAATAAAACTTCACATAGAAAAGTCTATTTTTTCTAGTCCCAATTTTGGAACCAAACTTCCATGGGAAACATGATTAATTTCTTCTTCTATTTATAAAATTAAAACATGGGGATATTTTGACAAAGCTACTTAAGGCATCCCTAAGAAGAGTGAGTTGGTGGTAGTAAGTGACTCTCATAGTATCAAATTCAATATTAGATTAGGGGAATGATCAAGTATTTTTGTTGAATTTTTTATATTAAATATTCATTTAACACTAGTATCAATAGAATAAAATGGAATTTAAAAAATATAAAGGTTTAGTGACTCTTTTATTACTATCAATTAGGTGATAAGTAGAAGGAAAGAATGTAAAAATTAGTTTTGAATCGAATATTTGATGAATTTAGAACTCTTTTGTGAGAATTTCGATCTACAACAAGATCTACGAGCCTTATAGAAACTCACAAATAGAATTTCATGCAAAACCAAAAAAACACAATGAAAGGGGAACAATTTTACATAACCAGTGTTTACTAAAACTGGATATTATTTGATTGTCTAACATGTGGAATATGTTAGTAACATGTTTATATTACATCTGAAGTGGTTCATGAGGCTTAGGAAGCCAAAAATGATTGTACATGTGAAATTGGCCAAATTGACCTCATTCCCCCCTAGGTGGGCCAAAATCGCTCTAACTCAGCCCAAATGGTCACAAATTGAGGTGTGGATGTGACTGAAGTGAGTTGGAGAAATAATGACTACTTGGCATGTGTGGGTGTGCAAAATAAGGTGGGTGAGAGGCTCTAGGTGGCATTAAATGCTCCAAAATAGTCCAAAATTGGGCTAAATCCACATCTAGCGCTCCTAGTCAACCATAATGTCCACATTCAATGAATTGGAGTGCACCAGCAATGATGAGGGTGCACATGTGGAGGTTTGACTGAGCTGGAGTGCTCATGTGGGTGTGAATTCCCCAATTTAGCTAGTTATTTTCCCAACTAAGCACCCTAAGTCCAAAACCATAGTATATTAATGCACAAATGCAATAAAATTGACTAGGGGCTTAGAATAAGGTGCTAAGGGGTTGAATTACTATTCTAACACCCTCCCTTAACCAAAAAATTAATACAACTCATAAAATAAAGTGGGAGGCCTTGGGGACAAAGGCTTAAGTCACCTCTTTTACAACAATGTTTATTAATCCATGTAAGCAAGGTAAGGAGGAAAACATCATGGGAAAAAACCTCCCCTAAAAATGCATATGACAGAGATAAAAAAGTTCTTCAAAAATTCCTCTTCTTCACTTGAATGAGCTGAAAGAACAACTTCTTGGTGATGGACTTGATGAAGATGTTGTGGATGCCAAAATCATGCATCAATGGATCAAAGTGTTGTAAACAAAGATCATGTGGAGAGGCCCTTTGATAGTCATCATTTGATGATGGAGGAGAATCATAAGAATGTCTTTTGATGCAAGCATACTCTGATCTAATAGCATAATCAACCATGGAAAATATATCTTTGCAAACTCTTTCCCAAATAACATCAAAAGATTCAACAAAATCTGCATTATGTGTAGCTTCCATATCATGAATTAAACCATGAATCCTTCTCCCAATTTTATAAATCACCTTCATAACGTTGTAACAAAGCTCATGAAGCTCTAAAATATAAGAATACATGTCATACATAGTAGAAAATATCAGAGGTATGGTATCTCCATGAGTGAATGAATCCATAGGAAGAGAAGAGTGAACAACTAGATCACAATTGCAATTGAGCGAACCTGGAAGGTCTATAGACTTAAGATTTGAACCATGGGTGGTGAAAGCAAGTCCATACATATGGAACAACAGTCCCTTGAAGGCCAATGATATGGCTGTCCATCCAATGAAATACATACAAGACATAACAACAACATATACAAGATACATAGCATTGGAAACTAGGTAATTTTCTGAATTTCCAACTAGTGAACTTGAGGGTTGTTGGGTCTTTTGGGCATGAGATGGTTTGGGAAATCAATCAATGACTATCATAGGATAGATATCATATTCATAATCAGAATTGGAAAGATATGATTGGATTGGGAAAGGTCTTTCAGAAGGCACGTTAAAAGCTAGTGAAAAATGACTAGTTTTGGGAGGAAGCTTGGATGAACTGACTGAGAATTTTTTCAAGGAAGAGATGGAGGTTTCAGGTTTTGATATATCAGAATGTGAATCAGGGCTACCAAAAAAAGAGAAAAAGGAAATGGATTTTACGCATGCACCCAATAGATGCTCAGCCTTACCATTTCATTGCTTGTGCTCCCATCCTTTTACAAATTCTGGAAGAGAAATATGGTTCTCCTCAAGGAGCATCGTCATGATGTCCATATTCTTTATAAAGCAAGATTTTTCAAAATGTGAACCTCTGTAATAATCACATGTGGATCTCTCTCTCTTGTGTCTCCTCCTCCTAGATCTCGAGATCCCGTCAGTAGAACTGAAGCTTTATGGACTTGATTCCTTCTCTTTCACCTTTTGTTTCAAATATATTCTTCCTCTTGGATTGATTTGATACACCAACAGTAAGGGCTTGATATTTGGATTTGATGATGGTATTCATCTGAACTAGCTTGTCTTGCTCGTGGGTGAGGGATTCCATGAATCTAGCTAGTGTTGGCATTTTCCAGTTTCGAGGTGTCAATTTGCCGGAATGAAAGGTGCTTACAAACACTGAAAATTATGGCCCCAACTTCGAAAGGATGGACAATATCAATTGATGGTGTTTCTTCTCAATCCCACATTGCTTTAGCTAAAGCACTAAAGACTTTAAATTAGTTAATAATTCCTAGATAGTCTCAAAATGCGCTGGGCTCAGGCTTATGACCTCGTTCTCAAGCTCGTGGCCTCTTAGTTCATTAGTTTTCCCAAAAAGTGATTCTAGTTTAACCCAAACTTCATTTGGGGTTGTCAAACTGTCTATATGAAACAAGAGCTCTCTTGAGATACTTAGGCATAGAAATCCATATGCTTCATCAAGTCTATTTAAGTACTTTTCTTTCTCTACAGTAGAGTTTGGCTTCACCTCTGTGCCCATGGTAGCTCTGTAGAGACCCTTCTATCTCAATTGAATAACAATTTCTTCCTTTTAATCGAAGAAATTTAAGGGGGTAAACAAGATGTGGGTTGATTCCATTTCTTCCTGTGCTAATGGTGAGAAAATTGTCGAAAATTCTGCAAAAAACACTCAATTTTATCTAGAATTTCTCTAAAACAATTCAGCTCAAACATCTAGATTGATTTGCAACTCTCTAAACTCCACTCAGCTCTCATACCATGTGAGAATTTTGATATACAAAAAGATCTAGGAGCCTTAGAGAAACTCACAAATCAAATTGCATGCAAAACCAACAAAAACCCATGAAAGGAGAACAATTTTACATAACTAGTGTGAACTGAAAGATATTATTTGACTCTCTAACATGTGAAATATATTAGTAACAAGTTTATATTACATCTGAAGTGGTTTGTGAGGCTTAGGAATCCAAAATTAACTATAGATGTGAAATTGGCCAAATTGGCCTCAATCTCCCCTAGGTGGGCCAAACTCGCTTCAACTTAGCCCAAATGGTCACAAATGGAGGTGTGGACATGGATGAAGTGACTTGGAGAAATCATGACTCTTTGGCATGCATTGGTGTGCAAAATAAGGTGAGGGAGAGGCTCTAGGTGGCATTAAATGCTCCAAAACAATCCAAAATTGGGCTAAATCCACCTCTAGCGCTCCTAGTCAACTGCAATGTCCACATTCAATGAATGGGGGCACACCACCAATGATGAGGGTTCACATGTGGATGTTTGACTGAGCTCGAGGGCTCATGTGGGCGTCAATGCCCCAATTTAACTCGTTATTTTGCCAACTAAGCACCCTAAGTCCAAAACCATTGTATATTAATGCACAAATGCAATAAAATTGACTAGGTATTTGTGTATTTTAAATAGTGGTGGAAATAGCCCATGGTTTCCATTCGAGTGATGGAAGTAGCCCATGGTTTCATTTTGAGTGATGGCTTTTTAAAATAATAAATATAACTTAATATATATTTTTAATTATTAAATTAGATTCCATTTTTTCTTAAGTATAGAAACACCATCGAAGGTGTTTTCATCTTCAGTAGTGATCGAAGTAGCCGATCGTTTCATGTTAAGTGATCGATAGTTTCTTAGGAACATGGTCGTCGTTTCGAGTCGCGGGAAGGTAGAAGCACTCATTTGAGAAAACAACGATGTGTAGAGATGGAGACGCCATCATCTGGGATATTATTGGCACCAACCGATCTCGACATGTAAATGCAAGGGATCTAAGGCCGGATTTCGAGACGCTCTTTAAGTTAATCAATGGCGGAGCTGTGTCAGATTACTTAAATAAATCCGGCAGCTTCGACGATGGACGCGGGCAGAAGAATAAGCCCACAAATAAATTGGTCTATTCTAAGGAGGAATTTTCTTCAGGTGCGCTCTAAATATTAAGATCGAATGGTAGCATTTAAAAAGTTGTTGTTTCTTCCTAGGGTTCATGTTTTGTTATTTTGACTTTGGTTGGTATTTGAAGGTGGTGAAAATGAACCAGATTTCATTAATGGCGGCGCTGTGTCGGAATCCTTGAATAAATCCGGCAGGTTAGACGAGGGTTAACGATCTTGCAGCATTAAAAGATTGTTGTTACTTCCTAGGATTTATTGTTTTGCTATTTGACTTTGGTTGGGGCTTGAAGGTGGTGAAAATGGGGCGATTTCTGGTTTCAAGGATTCCGAGATGTACGCAGCCAAGAGCGCAGGGAGGAAGAGGACGACTATGTACAGAGGTATTAAATGGCCATTCGGGGGAAAATGGGGTGCCGAGATTCGAGATCCAAGAAAGGGCGTTAAGGTGTGGCTTGGAACGTTTAACACGGCTGAAGAGGCCGCTAAGGCTTATGAAAGCCAAGCTTAACTTTGCCGATGACTCGTGTTCTGTAAAAATGGACGGTAGCTTCGACAAGGGACACAAAAAGAAGAATAAGCCCAGAAATAATTTGGTCGATTTCGAAGAGGAATTTTATTCAGGTGAGTTCTGAATATTACCGAATTACTGCCAACATTTGAAAAATCGTTGTTGCTTCATAGTATTCATTTTTTGTTACTTTGACATTTTTTAGGGCTTGAAGCTGGTGATGGGGCGGTTTCTCCATTGAAGGATTTCGTCAATGGCAGCTTCGAAGAGGGACTCAAGCAGAAGAGTAAGCCCGGAAATGATTTGGTCGACTCCAAAAACGAATTTTTCCAGGTATTAACGATGTTGCACCATTTAAAAAATCGTTGTTGATGGCTAGGGTTCATTTTTTGTTATTTTGACTTTGGTTGGGGTTTGAAGGTGTTGAAAATTGGTCGTTCTTGGTTGCTAGGGTTCATTTTTTGTTATTCTGACTTTGGTTGCGGCTTGAAGGTGGTGAAAATGGGGCGATTTCTTCTTTGAAGGATTTCATCAACAGCCGAGCTGTGTCAGAATCCTTAAGTAAATCCGGGAGCTTAGAGGAGGGGCGCAAGCAGGAGAATAAGCTCAGAAATAATTTGGTCTACTCAAAAGATGGATATTTTTCCGGTATTAACGATCTTGGAGAGTTTAAAAAATCGTTGTTGCTTCCTAGGGTTCATTTCTTATTATTTTGAATTTGATTGTGGCTTGAAGGTTGTGAAAATGGGGAGATTTGTCCTTTCAAGGATTTCGAAAAGTACGCAGCCAAGACCGCGGGCAGGAAGAGGATGACTTTGTACAAGTATCCGACAGCGTCCACGAGGAAAGTGGGGTGCCCAGATTCGAGATTCTAGATTGGGTGAAATGTTGTGGCTTGGAACGTTTAACACGGCTGAAGAGGCAGCCAAGGCTTATGATGCCAAGGCAAAAATGATCAGAGGTAAGAAAGCCAAGCTTAACTTTCCTGATGACTGACTCATTGTCTGTGAAGATGGAAATTAGCAAGAAAGTGTCGAGGAAGAAAGTAAAGTCATGTGCACACAACAGTAAGGTAAAATCAGTGAGATCGTGCTCTTGTGAGATGGTACCATAAATTTTGAAACGGAGAAATCTTCCAAGCCAGTCGTTATTTTGATTCTGATCCTAGGAGCATCTAATTCGATGGGGCTCATTTCTTATGGGATTTTAGTAATACTTTGTTATTGATGTTGTGATAGTCGAATAAATAAATGATGCAGTATGATTTTCAATTTATTGAATACAGTTTTCATATAATGGACCTAGTTAGATATTTTATGGAACTCTGAGTTTGTATGAACCTTAAATAAAACCTTGCTTTGTGAAGTCTAACAGTGATAACTACAGTGAGGCTACATTTCTCAAAAAATTGTTGAAGGATGGATCTTATTGTTGAAAACTGTAGAATTCATCAAATTTTAACTACAGTGAGGCTACATTTCTCAGAAAATTGTTGTAGAATTGATCAAATTTTAAATATAAGTTAAATATTTCCTTTGTTCTAAGTGATGTTGATAGATAGATTAGTTATAGTTTTAGATCTTGTGATTATGATTTTCATAAATGTATCTTTGTAATATGATTTTTTTTTAATCATAATTGAAAATAGTCTTCACTTTGTAACATGATTCTTATTTATCATGATTTAAGAGTGTCTTGATTCACCTTTGGTGTTGTATATTGTATATTCTTTTCATATACTTGTGTCTCTTTGTTGATCATTGATGTTTTATTGCTAGAAACATTTAAATTTGTCAAAGTTTTTATATCTTTAATCTTATTTTAATATTTGAAGTTATCCCTAATTTAATTAAATTGGTCATTGTTTCTTTGAAGATCCATGATTTTTCATAAACTAATTAATCTATGAATTGTTTTTGTTGTATTTTCTTTTCATTTTCATTCATATTGAAAATAACACACATTCTATAAATACATTTCAAGCATTTGAAGAATAGTCCAAAATTGGGCTAAATCCACCTCTAGCATTCCTAGTCAACCACAATGTCTACATTCAATGAATGGGTGCACATCACCAATGATGAGGGTTCACATGTGGAGGTTTGAAGGGAGGGCGCTCATGTGGGCCTGAATGCCCCAATTTAATTGGTTATTTTCCCAACTAAGCACCCTAAGTCCAAAACCATTGTATATTAATGCACAAATGCAATAAAATTGACTAGGGACTTAGACTAAGGTACTAAAGGGTTGGATTACTGTTCTAATTTAGCGAAGGCTACTAAGAATTTAACAAGTGGACCTTCTGTGGAAAAAAAAACATTGCAATTGGATGAACGGACAAGGATGTGGATTGAAATCAAGGTTGGCCTCAGTGTTGAAAACCACAAAATTAACATATATATTTGATTGTATTCCTCTAGCTTAAAGAGAACACTTTTGGTTCATGATATTAATGTTAAGGATATAATATATTGGACACTTTATTTTGTGAAAACAATTTATGACAGTTTATTGTTAGAGGCTATTCTATAACTCAGAAGAGGATTGGAATAATTTTCTTCAAATGCTTGAAATGTATTTACAAAATGTGTGTTATTTTAAATATGAATGAAAATGAAAAGAAAATACAACAAAAAAAATTCATAGATTAATTAGTTTATGAAAAATCATGGATCTTCAAAGAAACAATAACCAATTTAATTAAATGAAGGATATCTTCAGATATTGAAATAGAATTAATGATAGAAAAACTTTGACAAATTTAAATGTTTCTAGCAATAAAACATTAGTGATCAACAAAGAAACACGAGTATATGAAAAGAATATACAATATATATCACCAAAGGTGAATCAAGACAGTGTTAATAAATAAGGATCATGTTACAAAGTGAAGACACTTTTCAATTATGATAAAAAAAAAGCATATTAGAAAGATACATTTATGGAAATCATAATCACAAGATCTAAAACTATAACTAATCAATCTATCAACATCACTAAGAACAAAGGAAATATTTAACTTATATTTAAAATTTGATCAATTCTACAACAATTTTCAACAATAAGATCCATTCTTCGACAATTTTCTGAGAAATGTAGCCTCTCTGTAGTTAAAATTTGATCAATTCTACAACAATTTCCAACAATAAGATCCATCCTTCAACAATTTTTTGAGAAATGTAGCCTCACTGTAGTTATCACTGTTAGACTTCACAAAGCAAGGTTTTATTTAAGTTTCATACAAACTCAAAGTTCCATAAAATATCGAACTAGGTCCATTATATGAAAACTGTATTCAATAAATTGAAAACCATACTGCATCCTTTATTTATTGGACTATCACAACATCATAACAAAGTATTACTAAAATCCCATAAGAAATGAGCTCCATCGAATTAGATGCTCCTACGATCAGAATCAAAATAACGTACTCACTTGGAAGATTTCTCTATTTCAAAATTTATGGTACCATCTCACAAGAGCACGATCTCATAGATTTTACCTTATTGTTGTCTGCACATGACTTTACTTTCTTCCTCGACACTTTCTTGCTAATTTCCATCTTCACACACAATGAGTTAGTCATGAGGAAAGTTAAGCTTGGCTTTCTTACCTCTGATCATTTTTGCCTTGGCATCATAAGCCTTGGCGGCCTCTTCCGCCGTGATAAACGTTCCAAGCCACAACATTTCACCCAATCTAGAATCTCGAATCTGGGCACCCCACTTTCCCCGTGGACGCTATTGGATACCTCTATACAAAGTCATCCTCTTCCTACCCGCGCTCTTGGCTGCGTACTTTTCAAAATCCTTGAAAGGAAAAATCTCCCCATTTTCACAACCTTCAAGCCACACTCAAATTCAAAATAATAAGAAATGAACCCTAGGAAGCAACAACTATTTTTAAACGCTCCAAGATTGTTAATACCTGAAATGATAGCCAAAACCAAGCTGACTAAACTTGATCTTAGGGCTCAGTCGATATTAAAATTTAATTTTCACTTTTCACGCCGAGCACTTTTTCTTTTTCCTTGTCGGGTGAAACTTGTCTATCTCCCGACTAGACAAGTTTATAAATTTTAGTCATTCTTACTACTCGAATAAATTTACTTCGACTTACTTGTCGGTTCTACCGACTGATTTTACCTCGACCACTTGTCACTTCGACCAAGTCGACTGACTTCTTCTCTTCGACCAAGTCGGCTACTTCGACCAAGGTGGCTCACTTCTTGTCTTTGACCAAGTCGGCTCACTTCAATCGGCTGACTCAACCCACCACTCAAGTCAGTTCACTTTGGTCGAAATCTACAGAGTATGTTTCTTAGTCTAAAAACTTAAGAAATTACAAATGCTTTTCACCTCTGAGTAAGATAGAGTAAAAATGGACACATTAACAAATCCAAATAACTATAAAACATATGCCAAAATATGTAGGAAGACTTGAGTCGACCAATGTGCCGTAAAACCTGGAACTTTCACGCGGTGAGATTTTTATGGGTTCTTTGATCTTTCACTTAACAGTAATTGTAAAAAACATTTACAGAAGTAAATTTGGAAATATTTGCGGCCAAATAATCATGCATTCAACCATAAAATATTTCATTCATTTAACCATGCAGAAATAACAAAGTATTACAAACTTGTCGATTACAAACTAGTCGGTCTAGACTTTTAGGTCCAGACTTGTTGGTCTACAGAGCTTCAGCTCTTCGACTAAATCACATACACAGAAGCTTGAGCTTCGAATTCTCTTTCTCACCCTGAGTTCCTCTGTTTCTCTATTATGTCTCTTGTGTCTATGTAAAACTGATTTACAATTTGCTTCCTCTATTTATAGGCAACCTGAAAATTGCTTCTGCATGGGTCGACTGACTCACCATTAAAGATTGTAATAACTATCTACCTAACAACTTAGCTTCAGAAATAAATTTGACATGGTATACATTGTTGAATCGTGGACTCTTCCCTCTTGTCAAACTGAGAGACAAGATCTTGACTTGTATAGACTCTGAGAGAGTCCGCTGAGAATCAGGTACATATCTGCGAGTAATTACATTTTTCCAACACTCCCCCTTAATTATAAGCAGATGGGGATTTTTAAAACAAAATTTACAAAATGTTTCAGATCTTAGACATGCTCTGTTTATGACAGAGTTCATTGTGGTGAACTTGTCATTCCAAGATAACTATGCAGATACTGAAAAGTATCCTTTGCCAATGGATTTGTGAAAATGTCGGCAAGTTGGTCTTCAGACCTGCAAAATTCCAAACAAATTTCCTTTTCGTTCACCAACTCTCTTATAAAATGAAACCTTGTGTCGATGTGCTTGGTTCTCTTGTGAAACACATGATTATTTGATAATGCTATGGCTGAATTGTTGTCGCCGAAGATTGTTGTCGGTTCTTGATGGTTCTGTGACAAGTCTTTTAAGACTCTTCTCATCCAGACAGCTTGACATGTAGCACTTGTCACTACAACATACTCTGTTTCAGCTGAAGATAAAGTTACTATGGGCTGTTTCTTTGAAGCCCATGAAACAACACCTGTACCAAAATGAAATGTGTACCTAGATGTTCTTTTCCTGTCATCTATGCTGCCTCCATTGTCACTGTCAGTAGAGCAAATGAGTTTAAAATTTTCTGAGGTTGAATACATAATACCAAGGTCTTTTGTGCCACTTACATACCTCAAAATTCTTTTACCTGCTTTCCAATGTGAGTCTTTTGGTGACTCCATGAACCGTGAAATCATAATTAATCCATACATAATGTCTGGTCTTGTTGCTGTCAAATACATAAGGCTACCAACAAGCCTTTTGAATAGCGTAGGATCTATAGTGGATCCTTCATCATCCTTGCTCAATTTTAAACCTGTTATCACTGGTGTTGGGGCTCTCTTGCAATTAGACATGTTAAATCCTTTTAAAACATCACTTGCATACTTTGTCTGTGATATAAAATTACCACTTTCAGACTGTTGAACTTCAATTCCTAGAAAAAACTTCATAATCCCTAGATCAGTCATTTCAAATTCACTTTCCATGACTGTTTTAAAATTTGCTATTCCATAATCACCAGTAAATATTAAATCATCTACATAAAAGCAGATAATTAACATCTTACCTTGCTCATCGACTTTGGTGTACAAATTCGGTTCACTTTCACTTTTGTGAAATCCATTTTCAGTGAGATAGGAATCAATCTGAGTGTACCAAGCTCTAGGAGCTTGCTTCAAACCATATAACACCTTTTTTAGCCTGTACACTTTATGCTCTTGCCGTGGAACTTCATACCCTTGTGGCTGTTCCACATATGCTTCCTCTTCTAGATAGCCATTTAAGAATGTCGACTTGACATCCATTTAATTAACATGCCATTTGTTTTGTGGAGCAATGGCCAAAACTGTTCTGAATGTATCCATGCGTGCAACAGCTGCAAACGTTTCATTGAAGTCGATGCCGGGTTGCTGTGTGACCTTCTTGCTACCATTCTTTCCTTGTGCTTTTGCACATTCCCATCAACATCTTGCTTTGTCTTATAAATCCATTTGACACTGATTACATCTTTGTCTGTTGGTACATCAACTAGTTCCCATGTCTGGTTTTTCTCAATGCATTCTATCTCTTCATCCATTGCTTGTGCCCATACTTCTTCTTCAACAGCTTCTTCAAATGTTAGTGGATCATATATAGGTACAAATAATGCAAAGAGGGAGAATGAATTAGGTGTACCAGCCTCATATATCTCCCAAATAATTCTTGTCTTCACCGGTTCTATCGATGTTGACCTTGACTGAATCCTTGATGGAGTCTACTGTCCTCTTGGTGTACTTATCGGTGTAGCTTGAGCTGCTACTTGTGTCGATGGTCCTTGTGCTGAACCATGTCTTGGTGTCATGGGGGTCAATGGTGCTCCGACTGGTTGACTTACATGTGGTGTTTGAACCACTTCCTCTTCCATATTATCATTGTCGACGTTTGACACAATGTTGACATTTATGTTGACGGTTCCATCCCATGATTCATTCTCGACAAATTGAACATCCAAACTAATTATCACTTTCCTTGTGAGGGGATCATACAACTTGTATGCTTTTGTGTCTTTTGATAGCTGACAAAAATACATTTATGTCCCTTCTTGTCTAGCTTCCTTCTCAGCTCATCTGGAACATGAGCATATGCAACACAACCAAAAACTTTTAAATGGGAAACACTATGATTCATACCTATCCATGCTTCTTGGGGAAATTTGTTCTTCACACTCTTTGTCGGACACCGTTTCATAATGTATATGGCAGTTGCGACTGCTTCACCCCAATACTCATTTGGCAAATGCTTGGCTGCCAACATGCTGCGAGCCATCTCCATGATGGTTATATTCTTTCTTTCGACTATGCCATTCTGCTGAGGTGTATACCGTGCAGTGAATTGTTTCTGTATGCCATGGGTCTTCCAAAAATTCAGAAACTCATTTGAAACATATTCACCTCCTTTGTTGGTCCTTAAAATCTTGATGGGATGTCCACTCTGGTTCTCCACGAGTGCCTTGAACTGTTGAAAATAACCAAATGCATCAGATTTATGTTTCAGGAAATATACCCATGTCTTTATTGAGTAATCATCTATAAAGGTTAGAAAATAGTTGCAGCCACCAATGGATGATGTTTGCATTGGACCACAAATGTCAGAGTGCACAACTTCAAGTGGTGTGCGTGCTTTATAGGACTTTTCGACTGGAAATGTCTCTCTGTGCTGCTTGCAAAAAATGCAGCCTTCACAAACTCTCTCTGGTTTGTCGATCAATGGTAATCCATTCACCATATTCTTTGTGTGCAGTAGCTTCAGCCCACCAAAATTCAAATGTCCAAATCTGAAATTCCACTACCAGGATTCATCCTGAACTTCTGTCTGAAATGCAACTTGCAAATTAGCGATGCAATTTTCTCTCTTGTAGAGGAGATCGACTATTTCTTCACTTTATGCCTTGAATGCAACTCCTGTCTTTGTCTTCCCTTTTATGTTGGGAACTATTCTCAATGGAAACAAGCAGTTGCTTGTCATTGGCACTTTTGCTATCAGTTGGTCGCTTGGATGCTTGTCTCTGATCACATAGTGTTCATCTTCCATGTAGACTGTGTAGCCTTTTTGTAACAACTGTCCAATGCTTAACAAATTATGTTTTAGACCCTCGACATGATAGATATCAGGGATGTATTTACTCTCCCCCTATTTGGTTAGAATATCAACATTGCATTTTCCTAAGACAGTGACTTGGACATTGTTTCCAGGTGTAACATCAGTTTTAATTGAAGTGTCTAGACTGGAAAACAGATTCAAATTACCAGTCATGTGGTTGCTGCATCCTGAATCTAAGTACCATATGTCATGTGGACATTCTTGAACAACATTGCATTCAAGTGGAGATGTCAATGCCATTAACATTGCACTTGTCGAAGTGCTGGTGTTGGTCAATTGATTTGGGCTTTGCCTTCCTTGGTCATATTGTTTCTTCTTGCATTCATATGCACAATGACCAAACTTCTTACAGTAATGACATTGAATTTTTAATTTATCAAACCTCTGGCCACTTGGCTGACTTGGGTTCTCGTTATCTCCTCTGCCAACGATATTTGTAGGACTTCTGCCTTGTCCTCCTCTTGAAGAACTTTTTCCTTTTCCTCTGAAGTTGTTTCTCCCCCTGACTCTAGCACGACTTATGGATGACTATGTTGCAAATGCACATTCCAATGATGTTTGTGTTCTGCTGAGTCTGTGTTCATGATTGATGAGTGAAGCTTGCAACTCATCAATGGTAAATGTCGTCATGTCTGTGTGTTCCTCTAAGGTCACAACCAAGTTTTCAAATCTTGGGGGAATACTTCTGAGAATTTTTTCAACAACCCTTTGGTCTGCTATGGGTTCTCCATGAGATTTGAGTTGGTTTATCAACCCAACAACTCTGGTGTAGAATGTGTCTACATTCTATGAGTCTTTCATGGACAGAGATTCAAAATCTCTTCTCAGAATATGCAGCTTGGATGTCTTTACCTTATCCAAACCTTGATAGGAAGTCTCCAATGTATCCCATGCTTCCTTAGCATTAGTTTTTGCTACTATTCTTGGGAGTATGCTCTCATGCATAGCTTGATGTATGTAGAACATAGATTTTCCATCTTTCTTCCTCTGTTCTCTCAAGACATCTTTCTCAGCCTGTGTGAGATTGTTATATGTTGTCATGTTTGCTAGTTCTGCATAACCATACTGGACTATCTCTGAGACATCTTGACCTATGAATAAATCCTTCATTGTTAAAGACCAATATTCATAATTCTTTCCTATAAAGATTGGAGTTTGCATTGAACCAGAAGTGGAAGGCATTTTTAATTTTTAATTAACTTTTCTTAGAAAATTAATTTCCACCTTTTAAGACAAGATTTATTTCCTAAATCTTGGGTTGATATAAACCTTGATGTGATATAAAACCAAGCTCTGATATTAACCTTGCTCTGATATAAAACCTTTCTCTAATATAACCTTGCTCTGATACCAGATAGCCAAAACCAAGCTGACTAAACTTGAGTTTAGGGCTTAGTCGATATTAAAATTTAATTTTCACTTTTCACGCTAACCACTTTTCTTTTTCCTTGTTGGGTGAAACTTGTCTATCTCCCGACAAGACAAGTTTATAAATTTTAGTCACTCTTACTACTCGACTAAATTTACTTCGACTTACTTGTCGGTTCTACCGACTGATTTTACCTCGACCACTTGTCACTTCGACCAAGTCGACTGACTTTTTTTATTCAACCAAGTCGGCTCACTTCTTGTCTTCGATCAAGTCGGCTCACTTCAGTCGGCTGACTCAACCGACCACTCAAGTCGATTCACTTTGGTCGAAATCTACAGAGTATGTTTCTTACTCTAAAGACTTAAGAAATTAAAAAAAATTTTCACCTGTGAGTAAGATAGAGTAAAAATGGACACATTAACAAATCCAAATAACTTATAAAACTTATGCCCAATATGGAGAAAGACTTGAGTCGACCAATGTGCCGTAAAACTTGGAACTTTCACGCGGTGAGATTTTTATGGGTTCTTTAATCTTTCACTTAACAGTAATTGTAAAATACATTTACATAAGTAAATCTGGAAATATGTGTGGCCAAATAATCATGCATTCAACCATAAACTATTTCATATATTTAACTATGCGGAAATAACAAAGAATTACAAACTTGCCGATTACAAACTGGTCGGTCTATAGAGCTTCAACTCTTCGACTAAATCACATACACAGAAGCTTGAGCTTTGACTTCTCTTTCTCACCCTGAGTTCCTCTGTCTCTCTATTGTGTCTCTTGTGTCTGTGTAAAACTGATTTACAATTTTCTTCTTCTATTTATAGGAAACCTGAAAATTGCTTCTGCATGGGTCGACTAACTCATCATTAAAGACTGTAATAACTATCTACCTAACAACTTAGCTTCAGAAATAAATTCGACACTTTAAAATACACAAATACCATAATTTCTTTCACAACCCCAACCCCACACCAAATAGCCATATTAGCCTAAATTAGCACCAAATAGCCATACTAACCTAAATTAACAATTGCACTTGATGCTCTAAAAAGGTTTGTGTAAAAAAGGCAAGGTGGAAAAATGAGTCATTGAGAGAGAAGTTTAAAAGTGGAAAGCTTAAAGAATATAATAATTGAAAATGTAATAATAACAGAAACTAGTGTATTGAATAATGTAAATGTAATTTTTAATTTGAAAGATATAATTAAAAAAAACTTTCATGCAAAGTTATAAGTTGTGAAAACAATGTTAATGTGTTGATTCATTAACATTAAGGCTTTAGAAAAATTATTGATTTATGGAAGTGAAAGTAGAAGAACATTGATACGAAAGAAGATTGATAGCATTTCTCCCATGGTGCCTTATATCGACATATCATTCTTCCTCCCTTCTTTCGAAGACATGTTTTGTCACTACAGGTAATGTGATGCTCCACACTGTTAAGAAGTTCTTAATAATCAATCATCGGATGAGATTGAAATATTTGTTCTGTGTCTTTATAGAAGGATGATCATCAACATTAAGTCTAACCTCAATATTTGTTTGATGCCGATTACGTAGATTCATTGCGTGCAGATATCTATTGAAATAGTTAGGATCATCCCAATTCAAAGTGTTCATATTAGGAGCATTTTTTAACCATAGAAACCCATGGACATGATGAGATCCACGATGTTGCCATTCGTAGCGACTCCAATAATTTGTTGTCTGATGAAACTGTTTGAAAATTTATTCTTGAAACATTGTGTGTCTCAAGTGCATATAGATATTCTGCATCTTGTTTTATTTTTTTTCTCTCATTGTTCAATTTTTATTGTTTATAACTTTCTTTCATGATATGATCATTGTTCTGCTTTTCGATGTTTAAGTTTTTGAATTCTTTGATGTTCCTTCTGTTCATCTGTTATTTCCTCAAGCCTCTATCTTTCTTTTCTATCATTTTCTCGTGTTTGTATCCTAACATCTTCCACCTGCACATCTTCCATTTTTAGTTGATGTTTTGTATCAATTAGAAAAACCATAACTACAACGTATAGTGAAACGACCATTTAATTGTTGAAATATAAAAAAAATTACAATAGATAAAAAATGATAAAATTTAGGCAAGGGTTTTATATTGTCTCATATATGCAAAAAAACTTACTCATGTTACTATCACTAAAATCTATGCAAAAAAAGTAATCAAGTTACAATCACTGTATATGCATATAGTTCCAAATCATTGAAATTAATGCAAGGGGAAATAATAACTCAAGCTACAAACAATGAAATCTATGCAAAAAAAAATCAAGTTACAACCTTTAAAATCAATGCAAAGAGAAATATTAAATCAAACTACAAACAGTGAATTATATGTATGCACTTGTGTTTTAATTAAGTTTGAATCAAATTAAGATTGGTCCTCATACTCATTTAACCCTCACCATCATAGAAAATTGATATGGAAAAAAACGTTACAATGGAGTCGCAAAAATGAATGAAATAATTAAATTATTTGATTGTTTTACTATACATATATATTATTACATATTATTATGCATATGCATTGTACATAATAAATTTTGCATTGCAATAACTTTCCTATGTATATGCATTTTTATAAAACTAATTTTAGTATGCATTAAAATTAATATTACTATGTTTTTTTACTTTTTTACTAAACTAATTTTACCTTGCACATGCAATTTTACTAAGCTATTTATACATTTTGAAAACCTAATAACATTAATATTAAAATCAATTTCACACAGTGCTTCCTTAAAAATATTTAAATTTTTTCACCCTGAATTTCATAATGTGCTTCCTTATGATCTTTATAGCAGCTTTTGCAAATATTTTACAATGGTTAGATTTATTTTAATATAATTATATTTGGATTGAAATAAGATCACATTAAACCTTGTTTTTCCTTATATATTGTAAAACCTCAGAGAATTAATGTTCATGGCAATTTCACTTTGACAGGAATAGTATCAGGTTAGATTGGGTAATATTGGAACCAAGCTCAAAATGCCCTTCGGTGACAAATCTATAGCATGAGATCGAAATGACTAGTTTGTCTGTTGGATTTTCCATCGAGCACTAAACTGAAGCAATGGGGTCTAGTGTCTCATACATAGCCCATAGGTAGCACGCAGTGGATGGTGTCAATGCGGAGAGATACATGGTGAGACGAGCTTCTCTCAATGATCCCAATCATGACGCTTACTCGGTCGTCCATAATTTCATAAGAAACCGAGGGTTTAATCCAAGGTAACGAAATACTATCATATCTTTAAGTGTCTGCGTAGTTTTTTATTTTCCCTGTAAACCTACTATGATTTTTAAGTCTATTATGCCACTCAAGGTTTGAATTTTGATTCAACTCCACGGGTAAATTCATTTCTATAAGGTCAGCCTACACTAAGATTTTTTTAATATCCTCGGAGAGGTTTTGAATGTTAGGGAAATATATAAATAAAGGAAGAGGGAAACTGAAATTTCGATAATAAGGCCAACCGTCCAAAATAGGGCATTTATATGTTAGAATGTAGGATTTTGTATCTTGAAATATTGTCAAAAATTAATGTGTTGCCGAAGGGCATTTTGCACGGATCTTCCTTCGCAAATTAATGGGATTATTCTCTGCACTTTGGTATTGAAATACCTTTAGAAGCTATCTGATATGCATATAAAATCTTGACTGAGATGCTCTTTCACACAGGAAAGATGATATTCTCTTTCAGGTCGGGAGAGATTGGGATAAAATAGAAAATAAAATGAATTTCACAGCTTCTGAACTTTGCACTAAACATTGATTTTGATACAACGAACTAAAGAGATGTAAGAGAGCGATGGTTCAGATGCTCAAACGAACTTTAATTTAACATATAATTTGGAAGGAACTTCAATTTAACATATGAAATGTGAATTTTAAACTTAATACAAAATGCAATGGTTGCGAAGACTTACAGAATTTTTAAAGGAAGTGAAAACGGATCAAATGTTTGCAAACTCACAATCCCGGTCACTCGATTATTTCTTTCCTTGTCATATATTGAAATTTACTTGGTTTGATCCTTTGAATTGATTTTGGATTGACCATACACTATTTTTTTTTTGTTAATAAGATGGACCCTTTTCTATTACATCTTAAACCAAAGTAGAATATTTACATAATCTTGACTCTTGAAACATGGATTCAAGGAATGGTCTTGCAGCCAAAAAAGAAAGATAAACAAAATATACCATACTATATGTCTCAAGAGGGTGAGGATTTCCCAACCTCTAAACTGTGGAAGCCTCATTATTCTACTAGCCGAAAATAGTAAGCTATGTATAGAAATGAGAACCAAAGGAAGATAAGCACAAAAAAACAAGAAAATGACCCGAAGCGAGGTTGAGGCTAAGGCCTCATGTTGGATGCTTTCTCCCACGTATCATCATTACGGACGCCCCGAGCTGCATTGTTGGATCCCCATTGTTGGCTCCCTCATCCTCGTTGTTCCTTTTCCCACGCTAAAAAGGAGGCTCGGCCAATTGAAGCAGGCTCTTCATGTGAACCACGACACTTTCGGCATCATCCTTGAAAGTACCAACAATGATTTTAACGAGTTTTGAGTATATAGTTGTCATTGATGTCAAAGGTGTTCACAAATGACAAAGGAATAACTAGTCGATATGATAACAGGACAAACTCAGTGAAAGACTAAGGTAGTCATGACATGGCATGGCATAGTTGAGGATGTGGCATGACACATATGATGACATGAAATATGATGGTGTCCTAATGATGATATCATAAAAGGTCATTTATAACAAATAGATGAGATGGACATGGATGATAATACATCATGAATGACTGATTTAAAGACTTCTAAGACAATGTCGACAGTATGATGTAAGCAATGGTTAATGAAACAAAGAACAAAGGTCGAGTGGAAGTAGAGATGCAGTATGAATGACAAAGCTGGTTAGACAAATGAAGAGTGGAACTGCAGAAGAGTGAAATGAACGAGAGATAGAGTATATGTAACAATCGAAGAATAGAAAAACTATTTTCAAACATCGCAGAGGATTTCCGCAAAGAAATTGTGCAAATTTGCATTTGATTTAAAATCGATAGTTAGGAAGCATCGTGCACAAGATCTAACGGTTAAGGATTAATTTCGACAGTTAGGCAGAAAATCCAAAGTTCCATAAAAGATCAATATCAGATGGTTGAGATTAGTTCCGCTAAAAGAGATCAACGGTGTGGAAGAAAAATGCAGAAAGTGAATTGTGGAAGTAACATTTAAATATTTTATGATCCCACATCTAGCAACCCACAATCCAGAAGATCGAAGGTCGGGAAATACTCTACAAAAGATCGATAGTGCGAAATAAAAATTGTGGAAAGAGGCTTGCAGAAAGGAGCTTGTAGAAAGGAGTTTGGGGAAAGGAAAAAGAAGACAGTTGGCATCCCGCATCCCACATCCCACAACTCATAATCCAAAAGATCGAAGGTCGGGGAAGACTTCATAAAATATCAACGGTGTGGAAAGAAAATTGTGAAAAGACGCTTGCGGAAAGGAGTTTGCGGAAAGGAAAAAGTAGACAGTCGACATCCCGCATCCCGCAATATAAAGATCAACGCTCAGGAAAATGCTCGACAAAGATCAATGGTAGGGAATTGTTGATGAGGAAACTATGGTGTGGAAATACGATTTCTAGGGGGGAATCTATTTTCTATATCAACGGAGTGGAGAGACTCAAAATTATCTCAATGGCCTCGATTCATTCTAGAGAAGGAGATTGCAGAAGCACCAGAAAATGTTAAGTTGAGCTGTGGAAATGAATTCTGAGGTGCATCCGTAAATGGTAAAGAGGAATGCCTAACATGAAACTCATAGATGGAAGGTGAAGCCCGTGTTTTGTGAGAGAACGTGTATAGATGAGCCTGCGATGAAGATAGCTCGTAGAGAGCTCATAGAGGAGGAAACAAAGCCCACAGGCATGAGAAAAAGAGAAGCTCGAAGGTCTGAAGATAGAGTATTCCTGTTGATAGAGGAGATGAATTCCACAAGCATTGGTTTAATGAATCCCGCGACCAGAGAAGAAGAGATCTCGCAGATGATAAGTGATCAAGAAGTTTTTAATTAATTATTTAATTAAATCATTAGTCACAGATAGTTGAAAATGTGTGACTATCATATTTGAAAGGGCATGATTGTGAAAGAGTATGTTTCCAAATTAAAGAGATGTGTCCATAGGAAACATGAAGGTACTTATACATAGAAGTATGAGTGAGAGAAAGTGTCTTTGGTGTGCACATCAGAAAATCAGAAACAAAGACCAATGGGTGTGACAGAGAATTGAGGGAGAAGAAATCTAGCACTTTACAAAAAACATATTAGGGTGGCAGGGTGGCGCTAGGGAAGGAAACATGCCTGCACGGGGTTGTTTCCTTCTTCCCGTAGAAGTTGGTAAATAGGGTTTAGGAGCATCATGTCATTCCTAGCTATCAAAATAGGGTGTCATAGCATCCTTTCAGTAGCAACAGATAAACCAGGGAGTTGTGGCCTCCTTCCAGTGGTTGTTGGTAAATAGGGTGTCATAGCATCCTTTCAGTAGTAGCTGATAAACGAGGGGGTTGTAGCCTCCTTCCAGTAGTTGCTGGTAAACAGGGTGTAATACCATCCTTTTCTGTAGCATCAGGAAAAACTATTTGTAAATAACATTTTTGCAATAATATGACATATTGGTGGTTTACCCTATTAGGATTCCACGTTAAAATTGTGTTATGTATATTCTTGTTGTTATGTGTTTTTGATAATAGATTTAAATAGTGGTTAAAATAGTAAAAATAAAACAATACTGATTCAACCTCCCCCTTCTTAGTATTGACCCATAAACCAACAATTGGTATCAGAGTGGGTTCCTTCAACACATTTTAACCACTGGAAGGTAGATATTTTATAAAACCACTATGGATCAACTAGAAGTCTTGGCCACTAATAGACCTCCACTATTTCCAAGAGAAAAATATGCTTACTCGAGTGTAAGAATGAGGTGTCATATGATGTACCTAGGATGGAAGGTTTGGGAAGCAACAAAAAAGGACCTTAAAATAGGAAACCAATACCCTATAGACACAGTTAAACTAAGTGAATATGAAGGTAATTCCAAATCCCTAAATGTTGGAATATATTAAACCCACTCATAACTTAGGATAAAATAATTAATCATTATTTGATTAATTATTCACCCACTAGATTAATTAGTTGGCATCCACTTGCACCTTAAATTCAATACATGCCATCTATATTCTAGGAATGCTTTATTTCTGATTCTAGGTTGATATGGACCACCTTTTGACCATCCAAAATTAGTATACAACACTTTATAGCAGGTTTTGCTTTATTCTTCTTTTCCTTCTTTTCTGTGGATAAGGTAAAGCTAGTCAAACTAGGAAACTAGGTCCTTTTGTTTCCAACCCATCCTTCATGACTTTTCCTCCATTTTCTAGGATTAACATGTTTTTTCCATCTCCTTGACAACTCAATCATGTTTTTTCCAATTTGTGAGGTCCTTAATAGATTTCGGAAGTGCTTTAGCCACCTATGGGGGTTTGCTATATTTTGGTAAGTCAGCCTTTTTGAGCTTTATGAGTTGTCTCCATACAAATACATTTTCCTATGAGGGATGTACTATTTATGTACACTATTATTCATCATTATTCAAATTAAGGATACACACCAATATTCATCTCTTCATTCATGTGATTTAGTCTCTTTTATTCTCTCTATTTTTCCTGTGTATGCTTGTGAGAATTCTTAGTAGCAAGATCTATTTGCTGTGCTTCTTCTTAGAATAATTGATCTATCATTTCTACATGGAATCAGATCTATAGGGAGAACAACCTTGCCATATTATACATGGTATCATAGTAGCAAGGTTTATCAAGTTCTACAAAGTTGAGGAGTGCATCCAGTCTCCTATCCCTCTCTGAAGAAGAGCTTGTCTAGCTTACAAGATTTTCTCCTAATTTTTTTTGCAGGTTGCAGAGAGTATCTCCTAGAGCATATCAACAACTTCAATATGGATTCAAAATTTCCTCTACTATCTCCTTTCAGCTATGCTGATCGGAATCCAAAGATGAGTGCATACTTGAAGAGGCAATGTCTCTTTGATGTCTCCAATGGTGCTTTGAGCAAACCCGAGTCTTATGAAGAGAATATTGATTGGATAAATAATTGTGATAGAGCTTATGGAATGATGTGTTTGGGAATGTCTCCAAATATACATCATCTCATACATTCTACTGAGTATCCATTTCATGTTACTGCTACCCTCTTTCATTCAAATGCTTCATGCTTTAATGAAGAAGCAAATATTAAGGAGCCATCTTTTTTGTGTCTCTTGAAGATGAATTTTGTTTTTGTGATACTATTGATGAAAAATAAGTAAAATATGGAGATGATATTTATACTGATGATGATCCTATAACCCATTCATTGTTCTCTAAATCTCCTATCTTAGATTCTGAGATCTATGTGCCAGATCCTTCACACTTTGTGCATACCTCTCTCATTGATGGTGTACAACCCAGTGATTTCTAGGATGTTTGCTTAGCCAAATCAAGCCTTATTTGTGTCATACCACTTACCTTACTTGATCTCATGCGCTTCAGCATCTCCTCCTTTGTTCTTGGCATCAATACTCAGAGCCTTCTTGAAGACTGTGAACATCTTATTCTTTCCTCCTTTCATACAGATGATTCATTACCAGTGTATTCCCATGAGTTTACTGATATGCTTATATGTGATCCTTTGGATTATGATTTAGAAGAATATTTGTAGGTTTATACACATATCATACCAACATCCATACCATATACCATAGCTTTGAATAATCCTAAGACTATACAAATCCCTAGTTCACTAGCTGATTCCTCATTGGTCTCTTATGCCGTGATACTTATCTTACATGGTTTGAAGTTTTTCCTATATTTAAGTTGTTGTTTATGCATGACATCAGTCATATTTGGACTAATATTAAACATGTTTGGATCTATTCTAAACACTTATGGTTCAGATATTATTCCCATCCATCATTCATATTTTTACACCTATCAATTTTCCCGAGTTGCTCATAATTTTCCTAGTCTAGCTCTTTATCCTCATGGAGCCACTGAAGCCTTTTTATTTGTTATTCCATATGCTAATGTTTCTTAAATATCAGAGTTTTATCAGCATCATATAATATATGGAAAGGTGCTACATTAGATTGGAATATTGACATGTGATTCACATCACAATTTTGTAGCTATTCAAGGAATTGGGTGTGAAATAAATTGTCTTAATTTTTGTACTCTTTGGAAAGGAGTATGCACAGATATGTTTTCCATTTCAGTGTATGTTTACAGATCATAGTGTGATAGCAGCAAGAAGCATTTAGATAATTCTCCTACTTAATTAGTTGATGAGATACAAGGAGTCTCTCCTCTTCCTTCTTGCAGGTTCTACACTCTATCACATGATCGTGGAGTTCATGATTTCGCCAACAAGTTTTTCATCGAAAATCAGTTCATTCAGCTCATTAAGTGAAGATGAAGATATGTTGAAGACATATTTCAAATTTTGTGCCTTGTCCTATCTTGAGGGAGGATTTTCCCCATGTGGTTTTGCATCTTTCATCACTTTTCTAGATATAATAATTGTTAAAAGGTGAATATAACCTTGTTGCTGGGCCCTATATGCATCCATATGCATCTATATTTTTTGTCATACCATCATAAAGTCATAATTATATGTGGGTGTTGGAATATTTTAAACCCACTCATAACTTAGGGTAAAATAATTAATCATTATTTGATTAATTATTCACCCACTAGCTTAATTAGTTGGCATACACTTGCCCCTTAAAGTCAATACATGCCATCTATACCCTAAGAATGCTTTATTTCTGATTCTCGGTTGATCTAGACCACCTTTTGACCATCCAAAATTAGTATACAACACTTTACAGTAGATTCTACTTTATTCTATTTTTCCCGCTTTTATGTGGATAATGTAAAGTTAGTCAAACTAGGAATCTGGGTCCTTTTGTTTCCAACCCATCCTTCATGACTTTTCCTCCATTTTCTAGGATTAGAATTTTTTTCCATCTCCTTTACAACTCACTCATGCTTTTTCCTATTCGTGAGGTCCTTCATAGATTTGGGAAGTGTTTTAGCCACCTATGGGGGTTTGTTATATTTTGGTAAGTCAACCTTCTTGAGTTTTATGAGTTGTCTCCATACAACTTGATTTTCCTATGAAGGATGTACTATTTATGTATACTATTATTCATCGTTATTCAATGGAAGGATACACAACAATATTCATCTCTTAATTCATGCGATTCAGTCTCTTTCCTTCTCTCTATTTTTCCTGTGTATGCTTGTGAGAATTCTTAGTAGCAAGATCTATTTCATGTGCTTCTTCCTAGCATAATTTCTCATAGCATTGATCTATTATTTCTACACTAAATGCAATATTGAGTGGATTAACAAACAATGTGTTTACTAAGGTTATGCAATGCACTTCTTCCAAACAAGCCTGGGATAAGTTGAAGATTATTTATGAAGGAGCATCTAAGGTCAAAGAATCCAAACTGCAGACATATAAAAGTCAATTTGAGAGCCTCAAAATGAGAGAAGAAGAGAATATTGGGGAATACCTTCTTTGTGTGGATAAGGTGGTTAATTATATTATAGTTCTTGGAGGAAAATTGAAAGAAAGGGAAGTGGTAAGCAAGATACTAAGAACATTACCAATGAGATGTGACCCAAAGGTTTCCACCCTAGAGGAACGAGATGGACTTAAAATAGTGACAGTAGATGAGATGCATGGAATTCTCACTGTGTATGAGATGAGAAATGGACTAAATGAAACCTCAAAGAAAGAAGCAATGTTTAAAGTCTCTTCCAAAAATCAATCATAGAATCTAGATGATGAGGAAGCCCTGTTTTTAAGTAAACTTAAGAAAGGAACTGGGAGATATAAAGGTAATCTACCTTTGAAATGTTTTTACTATGAAAGGATTGGACATTTTTCCCATAAGTGTTCCCACCCAAAACAAGAGGAGAGTGACCATGAAGAATCTTGTTGTCATAAGGGTAAGCCGAAGTTTTAAAAGAAGAACTTCTATTCCAAGGAAGAAAGTGAAAATAAGGAGATGAGTGAAGATGAAGAAATCCTATTTATAGGAACAATAAATTCAGATGAGGAATCAGAAGTGGACATAGAAGCTCAATACATGGCTATTGTAGATCAAATTGAAAGATGTAGGAAAAGAAATAAACTTTTGAAAGAGAAACGGTCTAAATACCAAGAAGAGACAAATCATATTATTACTGATTTGAGAAACCAACTTTAAGAGGCCAAGAAGAGTGAGGAAGACCTAGTAGTTTTGCTCAAGAAGCGAATTCAAGATTCTGAAAAACTTGAGAAAGAAATTACTCAACTTAGAGAAGGAGTAGATGAAAAATACATTAAATCAAAGTTTGAGAACAACTCAAGGATTCTAGATGACATTCTAACTAGCCAAATACCATCAAGTGATAGGTATGGTTTGGTGTTCATTAAAGAGAAGAATCCAAAGAATTTTCGTGTCACCAATCAAGAAGGAAGTAAGAAAAACTATGCTGAAGTACTAAAGACTTCAGCTAAAAGGGAAGGAAGCAATTAAGCGGGCTTAATTTATCAAGATAAAAATAGATATAATATAGAACCCAAGAGTCCAAATAGTTATCTACAAATATTTTTAGGTCACTGCTATTCTTCTAATAATTTTGGTCATAAAGCCTTAAATTACAGAACTGAAAGAAAGGTTCCTAAATACAAGAAGAAGTCATCAAGTAATAGATCGAAGGGAAATAATAATCTTTTTACACTACTCCAAAAATATGACATAGAATGTTATAAGTGTAATAACCATGGACATATGGCAAGAGATTGTAAATTGAAGACTCCTACAAGGAATACTATTGCAATCAAATCTCAGACCATCAAACAAAAGATGTGGAGAAGAAAGGATGAATCCAAATATGTAGAAGAAATAAAGACTTCAAACATCAGTGAGGTATCCAAAGATAACGATGAGAATAATAGATGCATAAATAAGGATGGCATCCTTTATGAGGAAAATCAAGATGGAGATATAAAAGAATGCACCAATAAAGATGAAGGTGTTGAAGAAGGATGTAGTGATGACTGTGGGATCCTTTTCTAAAAGGGTATCTCGTTATTTAAACAAAACCATGAAAATAGCATTAGAAGGGATCTTATACTCAGGGGGAGTTAAATTCAAACAATTCCAATTGGTATCTAATAAAAATTCAGTTGGTATCTAATGTTGAAGTAATTTGAAATCTATCTTCTTCAAAGATGATGAGTGATCAAGGTTGGTGTATGGATGACATAAGAGAAAGTATGAAGTAATCTCTGTGTTGAGGATCTAAAGTTATGGGTCTTTAGATAGTTGATAATATAGATCTAAAATCCAAAAGAATCCAGTAGTATATGATAAGTTTTCATATGAAGATCTAAATGTACAAGATTAAGGAATTATGGTAAAAGAAGAAGCCAGTTTACTCACAGGAAGAATAGACCATTAGATATGGCAGCATGAACATATTTTTTCGTTTAAACATGTGTCCTAGACAGAAAATGGAAGAGTGTGAAAAAATGTCGAGTGTAAACACTGTCATAAAAATATTGACAAAGGAGAGGAAATACAGTGATAGGGGGAGTCCATGGATCTATTAGTTAAGTTATTATCTAAGAACCTTTTGCAAGAAAGGAAGTATTACGATAAATGATAATACAATGATTAAGTAACATAGTTCAATTAACAAAGGGGATCTATGATAATAGGGGGAGCTGTTGAAAAGTAGAAAGACAGGAAATCCTCTATCAAAATAGGTACAACATTGGCATAATGGGTTATCCTTTGTCATTGTTGTCAAAGGGGGATAATGTTTGGAGGTTTTCATCAATGCCAAAAGGGGAGATTGTTGAGTATATAGTTGTCATTGATGTCAAAGATGCTCATGAGTGAAAAAGGAATAACCAGTGGATATGATGACAGGACAAACTCAGTGAAAGATTAAGGTAGTCATGACATGACATGGAATAGTTGAGGATGTGGCATGACACATATGATGATGTGGAATATGATGGTGTCCTAATGATCATATCATAAAAGTTCATTTATAACAAATGAAATGGATGAGATGGATATGGATGATAAGACATCATGAATTAATTATATGAAGGCTTCCAAGATAGTGTCGACAGTATGATGTAAACAATGGTTAATGAAACAAAGAACATAGGTCGAGTGGAAGTAGAGATGCAGTATGAATGACAAATCTGGTTAGACAAATGAAGAGTGGAACTGTAAAAGAGTGAAATGAATGAGAGATAGAGTGTATGTAACAATCGAAGAACAAAGAAACTATTTGCAAAAATTGCAGAGGATTTTTGCAAAGAAATTATGTGGATTCACATTCGATTTAAAATCGACGGTTAGGAAGCATCCCACACAAGATCGGACGGTTAAAGATTAATTTCAACAGTTAGGTGAAAAATCCAAATTTTCGTAAAAGATCAAGATCGGACAGCTAAGATTAGTTTCACTAAAAGAGATCATCGGTGCAGAAGAAAAATGTTGAAAGGGAATTGTAGATTTAATGTTTAAAGATTTTATGATCCCGCATCCCGAAACTCGCAATCCAAAAGATTGAAGGTAGCGAAAGACTATGCAAAATATCGATAGTGTGGAAGAAAAATTGCAGAAATAATCTTGCAGAAAGGAAAAAGTGGACATTCGATATCCCACAATCCACAATCTGGAAGATCGAAAGTCAGGAAAGACTCCACAAAATATCGACAATGTGGAAGGAAAATTGTAGAAAGAAGCTTGCGGAAAGGCAAAAATGGATAGTCGACATCCCACATCCCGCAATCTGGAGATCAATGGTCAGGAAAACGCCTGACAAAGATCAACGATAGGGAATAATTGATGAGCAAACCGTGGTACAGAAATACGATTTCGAGGGGGAAATCTATGTGCTAGTTTGATGGACCGGAGAGACTCAAAATTAGATCAATGAACTCGATTCATTCTGGAGAAGGATATTGCAGAAGCACTAGAAAATGTTAAGATGAGATGCAGAAATGAATTCTAAGGTGCGTCCATAAATGGTAAATAAGAATGTCCAACATCAAAATCATAGATGGAAGGTGAAGCTCATGTTTTGTGAGAGAAATGTGTACAAATGAGCCTGCGATGAAGATATCCCGCAAAGAGCTAGTAGAGGAGGAAAAGAAGCCCACAGGTGTGAGAAAAGAGAATCCCAAAGGTATGAAGATAGAGTATTCCCACTGTTAGAGGAGAGGAAGTACACAAGCATTGGTTTGACAAATCCTGCGATCAGAGAAGAAGGGATCTCGCAGATTAGAAGTGATCAAGGAGTTTTTAATTAATTATTTAATTAAGTTGTTAGTCACAAATTGTTGAAAAGGTGTGACTACCAAATTGAAAGGGCATGATTGTGAAAGGGTATGTTTCCATAATAAAGAGATGTGTCCGTAGAAAACATGAAAGTACTTATACATAGAAGTATGAGTGAGAGAAAGTTTCTCTAGCGTCCACATCAGAAAATCAGAAACAAAGACCACTAGGTGTGATAGAGAATTGAGGGAGAAGAAATATAGCACTTTACAGAAAACATATTAGGGTGGCAGGGTGCTACTGGGGAAAGAAACAGGACTGCAGGGGGTTGTTGCTTCCTTCCAGTGGAAGCTCGTAAATAGGGTGTAGGAGCATCCTGTCAGTCATAGTTGACAAAACAGGTTGTTGTAGCATCCTTTTAATAGCAGCTGATAAACCAAGGGGTCGTAGCCTCCTTCCAGGGGTTGCTGGTAAATAGGGTGTCATAGCATCCTTTACGTAGTAGTTGATAAACCAGGGGGTCATATGCTCCATCCAATAGTTGCTGGTAAACAATGTATAATACCATCCTTATCTATAGAAGCAGGAAAAAATATTCATAAATAACAATTTTGCAATAATAACACATATTGGTGGTTTACCTTATTGGGATTCCACATTGAAATTGTGTTATGTATATTCTTTTTGTTATTTGTTTTTAATGATAGATTTAAATAGTGGTTAAAATAGTAAAATTATAAAAATACTGATTCACTGCCCCTCTCATTATTGACCAATAAACCAACAACCAGTTCAGTGAAACTCTCCCTCGTGTTCATGGAAAGCGAGAGGATGAACTTGAGACTCTAGTAATTGGACATGACCACCTCACGACCAAGATTCAAATGAAACTCACTGAAAATATAATTTTCCATCACATATATGGATTGTCATATATGCTCCGGCATTTCTTGGTTAAACAGGGCTTCCCATTCCTCCTCTTCATTACCCAGAGCTTCCATACTGAAAGAACATACTAAAACTATGGTGGACTAGTGACATCGACGCAAGCACTTACGCGTCTGACCTCTACCTTTCATGTTGTTGTTCACCCTAGAATTTCGTAATCCTTCTCGATGATGCTTCTGATCCCAAGCTGACTACATAATACTTAACACCATCATCTCTTGCTGCTCCTTTCACAAATAGATAGTAGGATGCCAACACAGAACCCCACCTTTGCAGAACCAAGTACACCTATGCATGGTCCAGGGATGGAGTTGCACATATATCACCTCCTTTGAATCGCCGTCGAGATCCATGGCCTGTAACAAAATTAATTTTCCATAAAACTCCCCATGCAAGATGGTATGCTTGCCATGAATTTTATTGATCTTACACTCCTCGATGCCTACACTAGTTGTCTTATGCATGTGGTAAGGCATGGAAACCATCGACACATGTCCCCTCATGCACCTAGTCATTGTCATATTCTCCCCTTTTTGGATTTTGACCACTCACATCCAAGTTTCAAAGGTCTTGAGAGGATAAATAGAGCCAATTCCTTTTGTCTTCCTGAAGGTGATAATCGTCTCACTTGAAATATTGAAAGGTGGTGTTGTCTAGGATGCCTTTATTTGCAATGGAGTCATCCAACTTTTTGGCCTTTCTCTTAACATGTTGAAAGATGACAGTTGGATGTCTCTCTAGGTTAGCATGTAGATATCCAAGTTTTCCAAATGACAATTGTTGGAGATTTAACTTTCGGTGGAGCCATCTTGCAATCTCCTCTCCGTTTTTATGATCATAAGTGAGTCCACCTCCAAAATAAGTGGGAGATAGTTTCTCTTGATTTCCCATTCCATTCCCATTACCAGTCCTTCCAACTTGACCACATTGTTGGTGGAAGTGCCAATAGATCCCCAATAAACTCCCTGGATGGCTCCTTTGACCCTTTCTTTTATAGCTCCCCGGAATTCAGCCAGACTCGGATTGACTTTAGAGGCACTGTCGAAGTTTAATTTTAAAGTACTAGCGGGTGGACAGGTCCACTGGGTGAGAGATCTGGCTCATATTGCGTTCTTCCCTACTTTCCCTAAATAGATTGGGATTTTTGTTATGCTCCAATATTGGAGAATTTGCATCTCATTTTTGTTGGTGGTAATATCCTTGTCATTCCACGAATTTAATTTTAAGGTTTCATGTATGTGATTTTTGAGAATATACCAGACCTCTTATTCCATTTTGGCTCTGTTATTGAAGATTCTGTTATTCCTTTCGATCCAAATTTACCAAACAAGAAATGCTGGAAATAACTCGCAAATTCTATTAAGCAGTTGGCTGATAAAAGGTTGTTGTGGCCATTGTGCTATGGCGAGATCTGGATGTACTCTTCTTCTTGAATTTTTCCAAAATATCCTTTCCCCTTCACTCCATATTTTTTTCGTAAATTTGCATTCATCTAGAAGATGATTTGTAGTCTCCCCATTATTTTCGCAAAGGCAACACCAATCCAGTCCTATGTAGCCTCTCTTTCGATGATTTTCCCCAATCAGAATACATTTGTGTAGGAGAAGCCAAAGGAAGGTGGATATCATGGGCCACAAGTTGGCCTTCCAAATATTTTTCCATTCAATGTCTTGGTCATTCATTGTGATGTTGTTTAGGGTCGCAGTTGCTTCTTTTAGGTTTTACTTTCCACCTTGGGAAAAGCACCATTGTAACTTATCATTTCTATGACTTATCCTTAATTTGCGTGCTTGGAGATCCTCCCAGAAAGCATGTAGTTCTTCGGTGGGATTGATGTTTTTCCACCATTCCTTTCATTTCCATTTCCTGTAGTGATCTTCCGGGTTGCTATCACTCCAAAATTTGCTAACTTTGGTGAGATTCTTGATTTGCAGTTGTTCTCCTAGAGTGGGTAGGTCATGGTTATATTTGAGCGGGCTAAGTTGTTTCCAAGAGTCCTAGAAGAAATATTTTGTCTCTCCATCCCTTATCTCCCAAAAAATCAAAGTCTGAACAATTTTGCTATTGGCCTAAGCTAAGTTCCAAATATGGGAACCCTTGATGTTGATGTTGAATCTAATGAGATTATGCTTGTTGTGGAGCATATTTGGCTATCCAAAACATCACCCAAGGTTCATTGCTGTGAGTTGTCCATTGCCACCAAATCTTGGTGTTTCCTATTTTATTTCTAGTGGTCACGTCCCTGAGTCCCAATCCTTCCATCACGAGGACAAAGAGGAAAGTGAAAGGGGGTCTCCCTGCATGATGCGCCTGGAGGGTTTGAAAGCCTATGAGGGAGTCCCATTGACCAGGATAGAAAATAAAGAGGTGGAGGTTAGTGTAAGAATCCAGTTAATCCATTGTTTACAGAAGCCAAAATCCAATAGCATTTTTTCCATGAATTTCCAATTGAGTTTGTCAAAATATTTGGAAAGGTCGAGCTTGATGAGCATCGCTGGTTTTTCGTAGGTCTTGAGGAAATGTATAATTTCATGGGAGAGAATGATACCATCAAGGATTTTTTGACCTTCTACGTAATCATATTTTTCTTTGGAATCTAGACCAGTAAGTAAGGGTTTGAGTCTATTAGCAATAGTATTTGTAATGATTTTGAAAATGACATTGCAGAGTGTGATGGGTCGAAATTTATTCGGGGAGTCCTCTCTGTTTTCTTTGGGAATGAGGGTGATAAAAGTCGAGTTGAAAGCTTAAGTATTTTCCCAGTTATCCTCGAGGCCTTCACAATATCCAACACCTCTTCTTTTATAGTAATCCAATAGGCATGAAAGAAATTGGTGGTGAAACCGTCCGAGCCTGGCACTTTGTCATCTTTTAATTGCTTCATTGTCTCCTCCATCTCAGCCATCTTAATGGGTCACGATAGGAGTTGGTTTTGATCCAAATTCGCTAGGGTGGGTATGTTCTCAAGGAATTTTCCCATTTCAGTATTTCTTTCCACTTGAGGTTCTTTCATTATGCCCCTGAAATGAGTGACGAGAGCATTTTCAATATCTTCATGATTTTCTACCATCGTGCCATTTTCATATTTTATGCATACAATTTTGTTAGCTTGCCTATGTTGAATAGTGGCTTTATGGAATAAGGAAGAATTCCTTTCTCCCTCTCCAAGACATTTATTTATAGATTTGGATTTCCAAAGATTTCCTCTTGTTTTTCTCTACTTTATAGTGCTTCCAACAACATTTTCTCCTATGCTTTAGTTGAGTCAGTATATCCCTCCTGCATGATGGTCCTATTAGCACTATGTTTAAATTTTTGAACTATAGACTTAGAGGGTTTGAAATGTGATATTATTTGAGGAATTTCATGGGAGCACCTTTTGGGTTATCTGGTTAGCAAGTTTCACCATCAGGAGCTGTTAGATAGGGCGTGGATCTCGACCTATGGAGATAGATCATGCTACGAATTGAAGTATGCCGCAGCGGGATAAGCATAAAATGTGTCAAGCTTCAATGGTCCAAGTGCAAGGTGATGTAGATCAACGATAGAAATAAATTCCACCAGTGGGAGATTCGAAGTAAGGTTCGGTATTTATATTTATGAAGGTATATAAAGAAGAGAAGTGTTGGAGGGTCAAGAATTCAGAGCCAGATCGACGGCCATAAACAATTCTGTGCAATGAACATGTGCAAAGGAAGAAGCTTTTCCAAATCGTGGAATATATTAAAAGGAGAAAGGTCAGACGACTGAGATAAAGGAAGAAGTAGATCTACGGTCATAGTCAATTCCGGGATCTGAACTAGAGTGGGCAATGTCAAGATCTCAATTCATGAAAAGTTGTAGAGGCTGCGAAGATCTACGATCAAGAATAAGGGGTCAGGAGGATCAACGGGCGAGTAGCATTCCGCAATTATAAGTTTCACAGGCTATCAAATGAGAAATGATCAGCGAAGTGTTAAGGTTCTCATGGTTGGACGATCCCGATGAAAGTTGATCATGGATCAACAGCTGAGGTGGATCTCCCCTAATCAATATGTACACGTTGATGTTGTAGAAATTTAATATGAAGAGTTGTTTATTGACGGCTTAGGTTCAAAGGCATGTGGATGATGGATGTGAAATGTGTCCAGATCAAATGGTTGAGAAAATATCAGGACCACAAGGGTCGCATTAAGGTTGATCTGATAGTAGAAGGGACTCTCTTATGCATGATCTGCCTCCTTGATAGATTAATTGATCTCCCTGATGCCATTTGTAGCGTGCGTATAGGATAAATCATCCCTAAGGCAGTGCCATATCACCCAAAGGAAGATATCCATTGTGTGGTTGGTGTGTGGAGTTAGGAAATTATTATGGGAATCTATGAGGTGGAATAGGAAACCCGCTCTCCACATGAAGCAGGGTAAGCATGACAAGGAGAATAATTTTGTTTCCTGAGTCACACGGGTGAAAGAGTCTGAGAACTTCTAGTCCATATGCCTTGAAGCATATGGTTGACCATACAGGGTGACGCCCAAAAATAATTTCCACATCAAATAACAAAATTCCATAGTAGATAAGGTGGCATGACTAGATCTCCAACAGGTAAGGGATCACTTGGCTCATTCCCTCACACATGTCACCACCAAGCTGCTTGACGACGAAATGTGCAAGAATGTTGACCGGTCATCCCAGAGTCTAGTATCCCAGTCCTATATAACACCACCTTTCAAATCCATTGAAATGCATAGCATGAGCTAGTATAGAGGGAAAGTGTGAAGTGCCATTCTGCTGCAAGTCCCTAGAATTCCGAGAAGTTGGAGATGGAAATATGGTTTGAGAAGCTTGTAAGCCTAGGTGTGTTGATGGTTGGTGAGATAGTTTCCATGCTCATCCATTGCCCTGGTTTTTCATACCAAGGATAGCTCCAGCCATCAGGGCGCATACATGAAGTACTTTGAGCGATACACCCTTCTTCTGATAGCCACACCCCCAGCTGCACATTGCCTAGATAATCATGTCCCATGAGTATTTTTCCAGGATCCCCTGACACCATCACTCCCTCCAAAGCTTTTGCACATGAGGAAAGTCACTGACAGTGATCTGTGGGAGGAATTATTCAGGCTAGAGCATCAGGAGTCCAATGCCTGTATCACCCTCTATATGAATTACACTTACCAAATGTGGTGGGGACGGTGTAGGAACACTCCATTGTATTTCTTGTAGCAGAGCCCACCTCATGGAAGGTGGGGAGTAGAAGAATGACAAGCCACTACAGAGGCTTATCTTTTCTAGAAGCAACGTGGCCCTTCTTCCAGGCCCCTCATCTAATAGTGTTGCCCAGAGAAGAAGGTTGAGAAAGGAGGGGACACAAACTGCCTTTCCAGTTTGCATCCCTGGAGAAAGGTGGTTTTGAGCATGGAGGTAACACAAAGGGAGAGGTAGAAAAGCACATTGTTGACTCAATAAGCCGACCAGAGGTTTCAAACCTAATTAGTGATGACCCACCTGAAAAGCAACCTGAAGACATCGTTCTCAAGAACAACAGGCTCAGCAACAGAAATATTGTGCTGGCACCCAGACTGATCATGTGCACTAACTCCATAATGTCTGTTTGAAATATATGTAAACCGTGGCACAAGTTCCACACTCTAGTTGTTAGTTTTGATGGTGATTATAAACAGTCCAGGTCTGATTCCGAGGAATAGCCTTGGGGATCTGAGATAGTATAAATAGGATCTCCTCATAGAGGAGAGGGGTTGGGAATTTTCAAAAGCAGGGGCTCTCAATTGTAATATTTTTTAGTTTATCAGAGTTGAATAAAATTGTAGAGGTGGAATGATAAAATTTCATTGCAGGGATTCCTATGCCACCTCTTTCTCAATAAGTAACTTTCTTTACATGCTTGTTCATCTTGTTTTCATTTCAGTTTGTATTTTATTTCATGTTTGAGCAGTAGTGTATATGGACTAGAATTCATCTCGCATGCTCTAGGTCCATTGTTCAAGAATTTTTAAATATTTTCTTTTAAAGTCTTGCAGAATTCACCCTAGTTAGGTGCTCTGTTTGATGGGATGTCTCCCTCTATTCGCTAATCCACCTACTAATACCTCCAGATTGAAGAAATGGTGTCTATCTTGCCTCTATCCACAAACCTTCATACTTCTTACCTCCTGCAACTTGTTTCATACCTGACTATTGACTCCATGGCCCAATGGTCTTCTCCACGAATTATCCCACCAAACTTTACAAAACAAACTTGTCCTATTCAAAAATTTGACCTTCTAACTATGTCCTATTGAATATTTTAAGTATGAAAACTTGTAGATAGTGAGAAATCCCTCTCTGATTGTATTGGGTTAGAAATATAGTCTAAAGCGGTTTTTTTGTTGCCTCGGGACTTGCCTTTGAAAACCTGTGTATGTTCTGAGTGCTAACAAAGAGGCGCCATTGCTGGGGAATGAAGGTTCAAATATTCTCTGGGTATGAACGACATAGTTTCATATTTGATTGTTGATGGTGAATAGTAGTCAGACCATCAACAAGGTTGTACATATTTAACCTAACGACTCCATTCTTAGAGAATCTAGCTTTCGGTGGCTCCACTAGTGATATCATCCAGAGATCAAGCTTTCAAATAAAACTGGTAGGCACTACTAGGGAAATGATCTCATTAAAAAATTATAGAGATGCATGATCAAAGGATAAGTTACCCAAGTTACAGTTTCCTCCTAGATTCCTTTTCCTTCTGTGAAATTTTTTCACTATCTATTCCTAAGCTTGTCAAAACATCTTTTCATTATGCATTACACTCACAACAAAACCATGAATTTACTCTTGTATGTCCTTCTTTACGAACTAAAAGTTTTCCATCACCTTGTATATTTGACTTTGACCAAGATATTTCATTCAAACCACATGACCTTAATTTCCACCCCTGTGAGCCTCATGAAACCATAGCTAACAATACTTCCATGCCACATAACTCTATTTCTTCCGATATCCCAAACTGATACCGACCACTCCACTTACCTCATATTATTCATAATTTCCCTACAAAGCAATACAAGTACCTTCCTAAGTTTGATGGAGAATCCAAGAACCTTACAGCTGAAAACATGTACAAGCCTTTGAGCACTTCCTTGACCTTTTTGAAATAGAACATGTTGATTTCTGCATGAGGGATTTTTTCTAGTCTTTGCAAGGAGATGCTAAGAAATGGTTTAAACACTTGTAGCCTAGATCCATCAGTACATGGGAGGAACTTTCTGACATATTTTTATAATTTTGGGGTTAGAGAAGGCCATGGGACCAAATACTTTTAGAATTCTATTCCCTGAAGAAACAGGAGAATGAAACCATGTCTAGTTTCAACAGGATATTTTCAAACTTTTACTATAACATGCCAAAAGGGGTCCAACCCCTTGAAAATGCTGCAAAGCTTCACTACGCAGTTGTATTTCCTCCTCATATGTCATTGCTCCTTCTGGAGAGAAAGTTAGTCACACTGCAACACATGTTTATAGACTATTTGGAGGTTGAAGATAATCTTAGGATGTCTAAAATATTTTTCGACCAAGACAATGGTGATAAAATGGAAAATAAATTAGACTTGTTTGAGAAACATAAACAAAGAGAAAATTTCTATGTACATCTCAAAACCTCTCTTAGTAAGCATAAAAATCATCATCCCAGTGATATAAAAAGGGATGAATCTGCTAATCTGTTTTCTAAAAGGTGCAATCATCCTATTGAAAATTTTGTTAGTGGTGATTTCAAAATGGATTTCGGAATGCCCATATATGATTAATATGAATATGAATGCATGGATGTTGTACTTTCCAAACCAACTATGGAATCGAGGTCTATCAGTAAAGAGAAACTGGCTGTGATCCACAGTCAAAAGGATGAAGAAATAGAGGACAATGAGCATGTTGAAGGTGACATTTTACCTTTGTGTTACTCTTCATCCAAGCTGATAAGACACAGACTCAATGCCTTAGAGCAGAAACAAAAATTTGAGGATATGGTACGTTTCATGAACTTGTTTGAAATAGAAGATGACGAGGATGAACAATCATCATGTCAATCTCAGCTAATGGATAAATCAGTGGTTTGAAATGAGGTGTTAGATCCCAAATACACGGATGAGGGTTCCCAAATTAATGCTTTTCTTAATCTTTCACATTCATAAATTTCATCTCATAATGAAGGATTGTGTTTGCTTGGAAGTGTTAGAGAGAAGAATGATATTTTTGTTGAAGCATATAAGGAAGGTGGAGTTTTAAGTTCAGAAATTTTGAATGAAATTATGGATATTTCATTTGAATGCAGTCCTGAGAGTTCCTTTCATTTTTATTTTGAATATCAATTTGATAGGATGATAGAGGAGTTACATTTTGGACAACTCTCCTATGGTATGCAAAAGACAGAGTATGTTGAGGGATGTCATGTTTTGTATGATCCAGTGGAAGAATAAATGGAGAGGATGGGTAATGGTAATGAGTGGTTATATCTCTACTATAAAGATCAATTCCTTTGTTATGACCTTATTCCATTAAGTCTGTCATATCTGTTTTTTATCAAGCCTGAAGAAGAAACATAATTATTGGATAAACCACTTGAGTGGCTTCATTGGAAGTCAGAGTTTACTTGATTTGGAATTTGTGCTCAGTTAAATAGGGTAGGTAGGTATGAATAAGCTCTAGACATGGAGAGAATTCCCTTCAGTAATTTTTTAGTTATAAGTTCAAGTATGTAGTTACAGTCATTTTCAGTTTTTAGAGTTAGACCAAGTGACAGTTTACAGGTAGACAGGAACTTGCTTACAGAGCGGTTGAAGTTTGTGTTTCAGCTCAAAGCAGATTGAGGGTTCCAGAGAAAGAATGAAAGCGAACAAATGGACCTGGAACTTGTTCTATGGGGTTCTTTACTACCTCGCTAGGAGGATAACATCCCTAATGGAGCCAGTTGTTAGCACTATGTTTAAATTTTTGAGTTATAGAGTTGGAAGGTTTCAAATGTGATATTATTTGAGGAATTTCATGGGAGCTCCTTTCGGGTTATCTGGTTAGCAAGTTTCGCCATCAGGAGCTGTCAGATAGGGTGTGGATCCCAACCTATGGAGATAGATCATGCTATGAATTGAAGCATGCAGCGGCGGGATAAGAATAAAATTTGTCGAGCTTCAACGGTCCAGATGCAAGGTGATATAGATCGACGATAGAAAGACATTCCGCCAGTGGGAGATGCGAGGTAAGGTTCGATCATTATATTTGTGAAGGCGGATAAAGAAGAGAAGTGTTGGAGAGTCAAGAATAATGCAGATCCAGATCGATGCCCATAAACAATTCCGTTCGATGAACATGCATGAAGGAAAAATATTTTCCAAATCGCGAAATATGTTAAAAGGAGAAAGGTCATATGGCTGAGATAAAGGTGGAAGTATATCTATAGTCATAGTCAATTCCACAATTTGAACTAGCATGGACGATGTCAAGATCTCAATTCGTGAAAATTTGTAAGGGCAACAAATATCTTCGATCAAGGACAAAGGGTCAGGAGGATCAATGGGAGAGGAGCATTCCGCAATTATAAGTTGCACATGCGATCAAATGAGAAATGATTAGTGGAGGGTTCTCATGGTTGGACGGTCTCGATGAAAGTTGATCATGGATCAACAACTGAGTTTGATCTCCCCTAATCAAGTTGTTCATGTTGATGTTGTAGAAATTTAATATGAAGAGTTTTTTATCGACAGCTTTAGTTTAAAGGCATGTGGATGATGGATGTGAAAGGTTTCCATATCGAATGGTTGAGAAAATATTAGGACCATAATGGTCGTGTTAAGTTCGATCTAACAGTATAAGGGATGCTCTCACGCATGCTATGCCTGCCTGACAGATTAATCGATATCCCCGATGCCATTTATAGCATGCATATAGGAGAAATCATCCCTACGGCAATGCCATATCACCCAAAGAAAAATATCTGTCATGTGGTTGGTGTGTGGAGTTAGGAAAGTATCATGGGAATCTATCAAGTAAAATAGTGAATCCGCTCTACACACGAACCAGGGTAGGCGTGTCAAGAAGAATCATTTTATTTCCTATGTGGTAGGGGTGAAAGAGTGTGAGAACATCCAGTACATATGCCTTGAAGCATATGGTCGACCATACAGGGTGACGCCTGAAAATATTTTCTGTAGCAAATAGAGAAATGTTGCAGCAGATAAGGCAGTGTCACTAGATCTCTAGCAAGTTAGGGATCACTTGGATCATGCCCTCACACATGTCACCACCAAGATACTCAATGATGAAATGTGTGAGAATGCTGACAGGTCATCCCAGAGTCTAGTATCTCAATCCTATATAGCATCACATTTCAGATCCATTGAAATGCATAGCATGAGCTAGTATAGAGGCAAAGCCTGAAGTGCCATTCTGCTGCAAGTGCCTAGAATTCTAAGAAGTTGGCGATGAAAATATGTTTTGAGAAGCTTGTCAACCTGGGTGTGTTGATGGTTGGTGAGCTCGTTTCCATGCTCATCCATTGCCTTGGTTTTTCACACCAGGGATACCACCATCCATCGGGGCGCAGACGTGAATTACTTTGAGAGATACACCCTTCTTCTTATAGCCACACCCCCATCTGTGCATTTATTGAATACTCACGTCCCATGAGTGTTTTTGTAGGACTCCTTGATACCATCACTGCCTCCAAATATTTTGCACATGAGGACAGTCACTGACAGCACTTTGTGGGAGCAATTGTTCGGGCTGGAGCATTAGGGGTCCAATTCCTGCACCACCCTCTTTCTGAAGTCCACTTACCAAAGGTTGTGGGGAGGGTGCAGGCACACTCCACCGTATTTCTTGTAGGAGATCCCACCTCATGGAATGTGGTGAGTACAATAATGAAAAGACACTATAGAGGCTTGTCTTTGCTAGAAGCAATGTGGCCCTTCTTCTAGGCCCCTCATCTAATAGTGTTACCCAGAGAGGGTAGAGCTGTGAAGAAGGTTGAGCAAGGAGGGGACACAAAATACCTTGCCAGTTTGTGTCCATGCAGAAAGGTGCCTTTGAGCATGGAGGTGACACAAAGGGAGAGGTAGAAAAGAATTTTTCTAACTCGACAAGCCGGCCAAAGGTTTTGAACCCAATCAGTGATGACCCATCTGAAAAGAAACCTGAAGACACCGTTCTCAAGATCAGCAGGCTCAGGAAGAGAAACATCATGCTTCCATCTAGAACGAGCATGCGCACTAACTTGATAATGTCTACTTGAAATATATGTAAACCATGGCATCAGTTCCATGCTCTAGTCATTAGTTTTGATGGTGATTGTAAACATTCTAGGTTCGATTCCGAGGACTAGCCTTGGGGATCTGAGATAGTATAAATAGGCTCTCCTCAAAGGGAAGAGGGGTTGGAAATTTTCAAGAGAAGGGGCTCTCCATTGTAATATGTTTCAGTTTGTCAGGGTTGAATAAAATTGCAGAGGTGGAATGATAAACGCTCATGGAAGGGATTTCCATGCCACCTCTTTCTTCAACAAGTAACTTTCTTTACGTTCTTGTTCATCATGTTTTCATTTTAGTTTGTATTTGCTTTCATGTTTGAGCAGTAGTGTATATGGACTAGAATTCATCTCACATGATCTAGCTCCATTGTTCAAGCATTTTTAAATATTTTTTTCGAAAGTATTGCAAAATTCACCCTAGTTAGGTTCTCTGTTTGATGGGTTCTCTCCCTCTATCTGCTAATCCACCCACTAATACCTATAGAATGAAGAAATGGTGTCTGACTTTTCTCTATCCACAAACCTTCATACTTCTTACCTCCTGCAACTTGTTTCAGACCTGACTATTGAATCCATGGCCCAATGGTCTCCTCCACGAATTATCCCACCAAACTTTACAAAATAAACTTGTCGTATTCAGATAGCTGACCTTTTGACTGTCTCTGATTGAATATTTTGAGTGTGAAAACTTGTAGATAGTGAGAGATCCCTCTCTGATTGTACTGGGTTAGAAATATAGTCTAAAGTGGTTTTGATGTTACCTCAGGACTTTCCTTTCACAACCTATCTACGTTTTGAGAGCTAACAGGTCCTTTGGAGAGTTTCTAGCTTCCTCTCGAGTTGTGCCTTCTCCAAATGAATGTTGTGAAAATGATCTCTATTCCAAACTTTAACCTTCTCCTTGATGTATTTTAATTTTTGTTTGAAATGATACATAAGTGTACCTTCTAGGGGGTGGAATTCAATCCACCATTGTTGCATGAGAGGCTAGAAATATGGATGGGCAATACATATTTTTTCAAAGTGAAAGGGCCTTCTCAGTTGTTCCCCTTGTTTGCACCAGTGAAGGCTTATGGGCCATTGATCTGATCATGTCGTTGGGAGGACAAGAGCTATGATATATGCCCCACCTGTAAGGATAGATTATGATATCAGGAAGTGATCCAATATGGAAGCAATGTGTCTATCCCCATGTCACTTGGTCTAATTATACATGTCATTTCCTGTGTTGATGTCTACCAAGACCAAGTCATGGATTAACTTGTCAAAATCATTGCTAGAGGATCTAAGGGTTTGGATTCCACCTTTTTTTCCAGTAGGCTACGAATGAGATTGAAATACCCTCCAAAAATACAATGATTTTGACCCACCAAGTGGCTCATTGCTTGTAAATAATTAAGAAAAGGTTGTTTGGAAGACAACGCGAAGGGTCCATACACATTAGTTAATATGCCTTTGGTTCTTGTTCCAAAAATGTGGAATTCTATCGAGATGGTGAATTTCATGACCATGAAATTTGTGAGACTTATGTCCAAGGGATTCCATAAAATTCCTCGCCTCCCAGAACACCCACCACATTAGTATCTATCGAATCACTATTTTCCAAATCTTTTTGGCCATATTTTTGAAGTTTTCTTCAAAGAATTTGTTTTCTTGAATAAAAACTACAAAGGTTTTTTATACTATTATTTTCCTTATGTGTAATATTTTATTTTGAGGTGCACAACACCCTCTAATGTTCCATGATATGGGTTTCATTGGGGGGTCTTTGCAAGAGATGGAGAATGATTCCTCAATGGTCAAAAATTTCCCTGATGCGACCAATTTTTCCGTAATGTATTTTGATGCACTGTTGATTACTTCTTCTTCCTCGCTTTTCATTTTCTTATTTTTTGATAGTTTCATGAATTTTGGTTCCCGAGCTCTCAGTGTTGATTCCTAGCATCTTTTCTTTCCTAGTTTTGATGATGGCTTCTTTTAGTAGCACTAATTGTTGTGAAGGGATGATCCCTTTGATATGGTCTTGGACAAGTTTTTCTAGCCCGCCTATATCTAGATCAATTAGATCCATTTACTTTGCATTATCTTCCCTAATATCCATGTATTTCTTCCTTTCTAAGTTGTTCATTTGGGGATATTTAAAGTATTACTCTTTCCCTTTCTGCTTGTTGTTGTTAGGGAGTGGTTATACCATGTTTTGATTTTCCTACGTGTTCTCTTGATGTAAAGCATCAAATGGGTTAGAGGAATAGGGTTTTTTTATTTACCTCTATTCCTTGATTGCGCTTGGATGTTCTCTTTCTCCCTGTGACCTTGGTGAAGCCCTCGGCTTCCTTCATTTCCTTACCCTTCTGCATAAGTGTGGGATTCATTTTAGGACAGTATTTATATAGGTGGCCATGTTCATGACATCTTCTGCATCTAAATGGTATGTGCTCAAATTCCATAGGTTGAAACCAGTATTCATCCTCCAATATTAGGTTAATGCCTTTTGGTAGATCCTTCATGATATTCATGTAGACACATATGTGTGCTTATAAAGTGTATCACATTCTCTTTGTTTGTTCTACAATTTTGATGAATTCGTCTATAGTGTTCCCCAATGCTTCCAAGATTCCATGCCAATATTCTGGTGGAAGGGAATAGAGGCTGATCCAAATCAGGACATAGGTTAGATCCTATTTGTCTATATCAAACTTCTCCTTCCATGGTTTTAAGAATATCCCAGCGAAGTTGAAGAAGTAGAGGCCTCCTTCAAATATTCAGTTTTTTTCCTCTAGGTTCAGGAAGACCTCCGTTAAAATTCCTTTTTTCCCTAGATGTAGATTGAAATACCCCAAAGGTTTCCATGTGACATTGATCCACCATAGTGCTTTCTTAGAGGGATAAATACAAACAAATTTTCCAATGAGAAAATGGTCTCTCATGTGTTGAATATGCAATCTAAAGCCCTCTTCCTCTATACAGGGTAGGTACCTATTTCATTTTTTTATGCATTTTCCTTTTCATTTGGTAGCACCCATTTCTTTTTCTTGCTTTCTTCCATTCTTTCCATTCCGCTCGTGTTCCTTGTTTTTTGTCTGAGGCTCATTCTCTCCATTGTTTATCATTGGATCCTTTTGGGAGGGGTTGTGATCCCCCCTATGGGATCCTCCATTGTCATCACATGTCACCGATAGGCGTGATTCCCCACTGCCTAGTGTAGAGGAGATCCATGCATAGCTATGGATCTGAAACCATTTTGAGAAACCCTATAGAAACACCATTATCATGCTCTCATGCTCCTCAAAGAAATGTGTCGCGTTCATGTAGATCGGGACCACACGAGATTGAGTGGACGCTATATAAATATATGAACCCACAATATAATTTTTATTTATTTATGTTGGTTAACATAATGTTATTTTTTAATTATTTTTGTATTTATGTCTTCTAGCATAATGTGACTAAGAGCAATCAAATAGAGGTAACTAAATACTATCGTATATTTATGTTCCTATGTATTTTTTTGTTTTCCCTGTAAACCTACTATGATGTTTAAGTCTATTGTGCCACTCAAAGTTTGAATTTTGATTCAACTCCACAAATAAATTTAATTATGCAAGGTGAGCGTACTGTGATCTTTTCTTAATATCCTCAAAGAGGTTTCGAATGTTAGGGAAATATATAAAGAAATCCAGGGGGAAATTGAAATTTCGATAGTAAGGCCAAAGGTCCAAATTAGGGCAGTTGTATGTTAGAATGTAGGATTCTGTAGCTTGAAATATTGTCAAAAATTAATGTGTCACCGAAGGGAATTTTGCATGGATTTTCCTTCGCAAATTAATGGGATGATTCTCTACACTTTGGTATTGAAATACCTTTAGAAGCTATCTGTTTTGCACAGAAAATATCATATTATATGATCTTTCAAGCAGGCAAGATAATATGATCCTTCAGGTGGAGAGAGATTGGGATTAAATAGAAAATCAAATGAATTTCAGAGTTTCCTTACTTTCCACTAAACATTGATTTTTATAGAATGAACTAGAGATATGTTACAGAGTGATGGTTCATATTCCAAAACTAACTTTAATTTAACATATAATTTCAAGCGCACTTTAATTTAACATATGAAATGTGAATTTTAAACTTAATACAAAATGAAATGGTTTTGAACACTTACAGAATTATAAAGGCAGTGAAAATGGATGAAATGTTTACAAACTAACAATCGCGCTCACCCACATTATTCCCTTCCTTTTCGCAGATTGAAATTTATTTGGTTTGATCTTTTGAATTGATTTTGGATTGAGTGGAAAGTATATAAATATATGAACCCATAATATGATTTTTATCTATATATCGCGGTTAACATAATGTTGTATTTTATTTATTTATGTTTTCTAGCATAACCCGACTAACGTGACAAGATCTCCCCTAGACTAGGATGGAGAATGACTATCGACACAAATAGTGTACACTGTTGATTAAGTTTTCATTGATCCCAGTTGTTGAGTCCTTGCTTCTCCTTATGGAGCCCCTGAGGGTTAGTGTTTAGTTTGTGGTTGTTTGTGTCAGAGGATCCCTTTTGACCTTATTCAAGACTAAGCTTGAATCCATTGGAGACCTTGGAAGAATGGAAAAATCCCTGGTTAGCCATTGAGTTGTTCAAGTTCCCCTAAGTTGTATCTTGTTCCCATTTGAGTCCATTGTCGAGTTCCTTGATCCTGGTTGATATTTTGTTACTGGTCTTTGTGTTGCTTGTTATCATTATACTTGTTTTGGTCTCTTGATTGGTTGTTGGATGGATGATGTGGATCATCTATGTAAGTCCCTTGATGCATTGATGTTGAATCCCATTGCTTGCATTGGATAGTCTTGAGGTTGTTGAATTCTTGTGGGGTCCTTGTTGGAGAAACTTACCACCTTACGCACTCATTTTAGTCAATTTGTCCTAGTTAAACCACTATGCTAAGTATTATTGACTTAATTGACATTAGAGGAGCACTAGATTACATAATCTAGATCACATCCATGCCTACCTTCAGTCAAGGAGGCTAACTTAGCCTTCTCCTACATCCGGGGAGGCTAACTGGAGCACTCTGGGGGTGATCTGAGTGTCATTAATGCCCCGTATTGATAATTGGTGGTTACAATCATTTAAAAAGAGTAGTGAAGGCACCCTCCTTCATTAAATTGATTGTTGATTGATTATTTAATGAATTGGAGTCAACAGAGGTGCCTCCAACCACTTCTGATGTTCAATTACACTTTAGTTAACCTCATCAGGGTTCATTGGAGTCATTGATGCACTACCACTTGATGGTTGGCTTGCTGTGACATGTGTCTGACCTACTTTCAGTTAGACTCAGGCATTTATTGCACTCCGACTTCGGTTAGGGATCAGTTGAGTCAATTAGGGTTTTGATCAGTGGTTAACTCTAGTGTTGACTATGGCTTACATTCAGTTAAGCTAGACTCACTCATTCAATTTGAATGACCTCCTTGTGAATTCTAATTTCTTTTTCATTTATGCTTGCAGCATGATCTTGTATTGTATTACTCATTCTTTGTGTGAATATACAAAGCGACTACTCATTTTGTAGCACAATTACACCATTTTCATGCCTTATTGTTATTAATCTTTCATGAGACTTGTGTTTAGTCCCTAGATTACTGTGACAAATTAATATGGTATCAAAGCTCATGGTGGGACAAAGCTTAGATCTCTCAAAAACAAGGTTTTCGATAGATATTGCATGAAAATTGAGCAATAGCTCAAAAATCCAGCACTGCACCAGAAGCCAAGGTTTACCACTTAATACCCCAAGTAAAAAACTTGTTGATAAAGCTTTCTTGATTGACTATGCTAGGTGTGATGAAAGCCTAAAATGTGCAGGTTGTTCGACCTTACATTGCCCCTTTTGTTGTGATTTTCAAGTTTTTGACAGGTGAAAGCATTCGCTCCAGTAGATTTAGATGGCTTCTTCCGTAGATCTTTTGACTCCATTCAATTTCCACTCATGGAAAGGAGACATGGAGATCCAGCTTCACTCCAGAGGACTCTATAGGGTCACCATGGACACTAAAGAAGAGCCTGGTTCTGTAATAGACAAGTCTAGATTCTTAAACAAGAAGGATGAAGCATTCAGATACTTGTGCCTCTCTGTTTCCCGAGATCTTCTTTTCCATATTTCGGGATTGAAGAATACAAAAGAAATTTGGGACAAATTGGAAGCCTTGTATGGAAAACAGGATGATTTGAGAGTTTACCCGCTTGAAAATGAATTGATGTCTCTCCAGCCCTCCGATTTCGATACCTTGAATAACTTTTTCACAAATTTCAAGCACATTATCTTACTGTTGAAGAAATGAAAAGTGGAGAAAGAGGATGATCAGCTCATCCTGACCATACTCTACAAACTTGGAGCTGATTATTCATTTTTTTTCTCTACATTCCATGCGGGGAAGCTCACAACCTCTGGATGGAACATGCCTACACCCAATGCCTTCATTGAGTCCCTAATAAGTGAACATGATAAGTTTGTCTGGATGGGGATCATCAGATCCTCTTGTGATCAAGCCCTCCATGTCTCACGGCCCAAAGATTTGAAGGGTAAAGGAAAGCAGTAGAAGACCCCAAAAACTAAATTTGAAGCTCTTAAGCCTAAAGTTGAAAACGAGTAGCATGATGAATCTTCCGGCTCAAAGAAGAACAAAGGAAAAGGGCATCATGGAAAGGAATAAGTCAAGTGTTCATACCGAGGGAAGGGATTCCACCCTGAACATGCTTGCATGAAGAATAATCTTGATGAAGCTACCTCTATCCTTGAGAGAAATCACATCAATATTCTGGAAAGCTTTTGGAGGAGAGATAGATCGGGAAACACAGCATGAAAAAGGTCATGCCCTCATGGCAAGCACTCTTGATTGAATCTAGAGCTTTGAACCACATGATGGTTGAAAGAGACTCCTTTTCATCCTTGGATATTGGAAAATCCATTCCCATCCACGTGGGAGATGACTCCACCATCATTTCAGAAGGACAAGGTACGGTTGATCTTGAGAATGGCTATTTTTCAAATGTTTTGTATGTGCCGTCTCTGGCATCAAATCTCCTTAGTGTCTATCAAATGACACATACATGAGTGCCTAAGAGAGTATCCTTCAGCCCAAATTATGTTGAGATAATGGATATTGCATCTGAGAAACTCATTGCTAAGGGCCTTGCAAACCATCATGCAAAAGCCTATGAGTTTTCCCACTTTGTGACGAATGCAAATCCCACCGCTCTGCTAACTCATGGAAATGAAGTTAGTAGGATGTGGCATGAAAGGTTTGGTCATCTAAATTTCAAATATTTGCAGCAATTATAGAAATACTCCATGGTTTAAGGCCTCCCAGTCATCAAGGCAACCACTGGAATTTGCAAGGGTTGTGTGGTTGGAAAACACCCTGAGCACAAGTTCAATTAGGGGAAGCCAAACCGAGCTACATGCATATTGGGGCTGATACATTCTGATATTAGTGGTCTGATTCCTATCACATACATGAATGGATCAAGGTATATTCTGAATTTTATTGATGATTTTTCAAGGTACACATGGGTCTTCTTTCTCAAAAAGAAGTCTGAAGTATGTGAAAACTTCTTTGAACTGAAGGCCTTGATCAAAAATTCCTCTGGGATTAAGATCAAGGTCTTGAGATATGATAATGGAAGGGAGTATGTCAGTAATTAGTTTGTACACATATTCTCCCAAAGTGGTATTCAGGTCCAACATTCAATTACCTACACTCCCCAGCAGAACGGTGTAGCGGAAAGGAAGAATCGGTCTCTCAAGGAGATGACCACCTGTATGTTGGAATCAAATAAGTTGGCTACAAATTTCTGGCTGAATCCATGCATGTAAAAGAATAAATTCAGAACATGGTTCCACACTCACCCATGAAATGGAAGATCCCTTTCGAAGCATACTTTGGACACAAACCAGATGTGTCGAACCTACGAGTGTTTGGGTCCGCTGCATGGGCCCAAATTCCACTTGATAAAAGAAGGGCTTTACAACTGTAAAGCATCGAATGTCTATTTATTGGGTATAATGATGAATCAAAAGTTTTCAAGCTGTTGGATATCAAAACAAAACTGATCATCATTGATATAAGTGTCAAGTTCGATGAGCCTCTTCAGGGGGTGGAACTAGTGAAGGAGAAAACTGCTGAATTTCCTTCCTATTCTACTGGATATTTGGATGATGAAATTACGGGTGATAACCCTGATTTTGATCCTATGATTTATGATATCATTGTGTAGAAAAAATAATATTATGAATCAGAACCTGAAGTATAAAATCATATTCCCACATGGGCCCGACAGACACTCTCCTCCGCGGGAGATAAAATTGGAAATCCGGATGATCCAAGAAGAACCCAGTATGGTTTCCAAAGAGCAGCTATTGCGCTCTCTTGTCCTGATAATTTGGTGTTAAAAAATTATTATTTGATGATTATTTGAGACCCAAAATCCTACTACCATGCTCTAAAGGATCCAATATGGCAAGTTTCCATGGATGAAGAGATGAATTCTCTTCAGAAAAACACTACTTGGGAGCTAGTTTCTCTTCCTCTGGGAAGGAAATTGGTTCAATGCAAGTGGGTGTTTCGGAACAAGGTTGATTCTGATGGAAGCACATGAAAATATAAGCCAAGTCTAGTGGAAAATTTTTTCTCTCAGGTCCAATGTGTGGACTACCATGAGACCTTTGCACCGGTTGCAAAAATGGACTCCATCCTCCTAGTTTTGGCAATTTCAGCATCTAAGCACTGGGAAGTGCATCATATGGATGTTAAGTTAGCCTTTATACATGGATATATTCATGAGAATATATAAATTAATCAGCCTTAGGGATACATCTCTGATCCATCTTTGGAGTGAAAGCTAAAGAAGTCACTATACGGGTTAAAACAGGCCCCAAGAGAGTGGTATTCCAAGATGGATGCCTTCCTTCTCTCGCAAAAATTCCAAAGGTGTAGATCAGACACAAATGTGTATATACAGAAGTTTGATGGTAATTTGATTATTATTGTTTTATATTTTGATGACTTACTGATCACAGGTAGCACAGTTGCTTCCATTTCATCCATCAAAACTGCTCTCCACAATGCCTTTGAAATGAGCGATTTGGGGCTCCTAAAACAATTTTTGGGGCTCGAAATTGAGCAAAATTATGATAGGATAATGGTCACTCAGTAAAAATAAATATCATACCTGTTATTAAAGTTTAACATGGCTGAATGTAGGCCTGCGCCATTCCCTTTCCTTTCAGGGATCAGCCTTGAAGAAGGAAAAAGCACACCTCCCATGGACTGCACTATCTATCGACAGCTGATTGGTAGCTTGTTGTAATTGACACATTATGAGATTGATATATGTTATGCCATGAATGTTGTATCAATATACATGCATTAGCATCATGATATTCATTGGAAGGCATCCAAGAGGATCCTCTAGTATATTTAGGGAACCAGGACCTACGACATTCACTATGCTGCAGACTCCGAGCTAGAGTCGGTTGGATACATAGATTCCGACTGGGAGGGTGATTCTATTGATTGGAAGTATACTTATAGATATGTATTCATGTTTGGTGGTGGCCCCATTTTATGGTCTAGCAAAAATCAGGCTTCCATAGCATTATCTTCAGCAAAGGCCAAGTATCGAGGAGCGATGAATGTTTGCATCCAAGTTGTTTGGTTGCAAGGAATTCTTTTAGAGTTTGATCTTGGTAGTACTTTGTCCACTATCATATTTTGTGACAATCAAAGTGCTATTAATATATCCATATATCCAGTTACCAGGCAGAGGACCAAGCATGTATAGATCCACATGCACTATATTAGGGAGCCAGTGCATGATAGGACCATCATTCTGCTGCCCGACTGATGAACATATTGTAGACATTTTCACCAAGATATTTTTAGAAAATAAATTCACTTACCTCCGCTCACTATTGGGGGTGAGTCAATCAGGGTGATAAGAATACTTTTAGTGTTTAGCTTGAAGGGGGGGGGGGGTTCCCACTGGGTTTTCCCTCTTTTCCTCACTTAGTTTGTTTTTTAGCATTATTTCAGTTTCAACATTGTATAGGGTGACCTATGGCCTTAGTTTCTAGGGCCCTATAATTTTTATGAATTTTATGTTTTCTACTCCTCCAGAGTATAGCTTAAGGGGGGGTGTTGGAGACATTTACCACCTTGCACACTCATTTTGGTCAATTTGGCCTAGTTAAACCACTATCCTAAGTATTTTGACTTAATTGACATCAGAGGAGAACTAGATGAAATCATCTAGATCACACCCATGCCTACCTTCAGTCAAGGAGGCTAACTTAGCCTTCTCCTACATCCAGGGAGGCTAACTGGGGCACTCCGGGGGTGATCTGAGTGTCATTAATGCCCCATATTGCTAACTGATGGTTACAATCAATTAAACAAAGCAATGAAGGTTCCCTCCTTCATTAAATTGATTACTTATTGATTATTTAATGAAATTGAGTCAACAGAGGTGCCTCCAACCACTTCTGATGTTCAGTTACACTTCAGTTAACCTCACCAGGGTTCATTGGAGTCATTGATGCACTACCACTTGATGGTTGGCTTGGTGTGACATGTGTCTGACCTACTTTCAATTAGACTCAGTCATTTATTACACTCTGACTTTGGTTAGGGCTCAGTTGAGTCAATTAGGGTTTTGATCAGTGGTTAACTTGAGTGTTGGCTATGGCTTACATTCAGTTAAGCTAGATTCACTCATTCAATTCGAATGACCTCCTTGGGAATTTGAATTGATTTTTCATTCATGCTTGGAGCATGATCTTGTATTGTATTACTCATTCTTTCTGTGAATATATAGAGCGACTACTCATTTTGTAGCACAGTTACACCATTTTCATGCCTTATTGTTATTAATATTTGATGAGACTTGTGTTTAGTCCCTAGATTACTATGATAGATTAATAGTCCTTGTGTACACAAGCTTAGATATTGATCCTTTTGCATTTGGAGACTTGGGTCTTGGAAGCCACACTTATAGTGGTATGTTGGAACACATTCGTATGGGTTCCTTAGTGTCCTTGGAAGTTTGGGTCTTGAACCCACACATATGGTGGTTTGATGGCCCTTGGACACTATATTGGCATGTTGTAGCCTTGTGATCATGCATATGAAGCTCATAAGGTGTTGAAAACTAGTAATGAGGTCTTTGTACCCATATTTTGGGGCTTTGGTACTCTTATAGTGATGGAGGTATATAGTGGAATCATTGGATATGTTTTTAATGATATGGACACCTTGAATATGATGATGATATTCTTGAAAACATCTTTGTTCCCACTTGATTGGTGGTGTTGGGGTCCTTGATACCCTTGATATGATGATTATATGGTGTATCTCTCCTCCTTTTTTATGTAAAGTATGTGGACATGAATACCATCGAATCCCTCATGTATTTTATGATTTCCATTGATGCCTTTGACCTTGGAACTTATGCATAAGGTAACATGGTCTTTGGCACCTTTATATGTGGAGTCTTGATGTCCTATACAAATTGAATAATATAAGGGTATTATCCTAAGAAGTTTCAAATAAAACCATCATATAGAGACAATAGTCATCAATCCATTTCCATTAATATGTGGATCATCTTATAACTCCTTACGGTTGAAGAGATATGATTTTTTGAAGTTAGTGTACCCCACATTTTTGGGTCAGTCGACAAAACAAAAGATAATTTAGTTATTTGTAATTTTGAATTGCATGTTGACCGATTTTCAGTTAATAAATTTCCTCCATGGACTATATAAATAGAATATCAAACATTTCATTTGTTCATCAATCAATTCTCTCTTTGGTATTTCACGAATCACAACTCTTGGAGAAAAGTGTGAAACTTTGTGGAGGAGAAATGTATGGGAATCTTCACTAAAATTGGCATAACTTTCTCATACGAAATCAGAATTACAAAATTATTGGATTGTTGGAAACATTGGTATGAAGGCTATGTGATGACATTATCTAGAGTTTATTTTGTTTTTCTAAATTTTATTTATCTTGTGATATTCAAAAAAGTATGGTTCATGCTTCTGGGTTTGTCTTGTGATGGAACATGTCTCTCATGGATAGAGTTCATCTTTGATATTAGTATGTGATCCTATATATTGATATAAATATTTGAAGCCATTGAATATGTTATGGAGGATATGGTGATGGTTATCTTGGAATATATCTTGATGTGATCTTGATATATATCTTGATGATTATCTTGGATATTGTTGGCATAGATTTAGGTGTTTATCTTGACTGTTCTATATTGTAGTATTGAATGAGAAGTTCACATGCAAGTAATAGATATTGTGAGTGATTTATTTGATCAACCTAATTTTTTTCTTTGAAAACTAGTTTGACAAGTGTTGATCATCGTGTCTTTGACCTAAGTGGAGCTAGACTATTATTGATTGTTAATGACAACCTTTGACAATATTGTAAGTGGCTATTTTCTTGATGTTTGTTTGATTTGTTGACTTGATTTGAGTGGAGTGAAAAATACTTTTGTGTCTAAGAGTTTATGATATTGATTAGGTTTTACATAGTTGGTTAAGTCTTCTATATTTTTGGTTGAGGTTAATTGGTTTAGGTATATGATGTTTAACTGTCAAGTCTTCCTTGAATATGATTGAGGTTGGTTGTGGTTTCATTGATTTGAGTGTGATTGGAAAATTTTGGTTGATCATATGTGATGTATCTTGGTTGCTTAAATGTGTCTCTTACTTGATGAACTAGTCCAAGTAAGAATGGTTGGTTGACTGTAAGAGCACTTGATTAGATTAACACAAGTATTTGATTGATTTGGCATAGGTATACACGCATCTTGGTACATGTTGTTTCAATTGAATAGGATTGGCACAGGTTGCATTATGTGCAGTTGGTCTAACTTAGACTCGCTGAGTTGTATGAGCAGTTGGTTTTAATAAGGTGGACTGAGTTTGGTGTGTAGTTGGTTAAACTCAGATTTACTGAGTCATATGATGTGATCAATATATTGATTGGTACAACTTGATTGGACTAGTTGTTTGTATATGTTGATGAGCAGTGTGGTATAGTTGTGGTGCAGTGAATAATGGTTAGTTGATGAGTAGTGATTAGATGATGAGCAATGGTTAGTAGTGGCAATGTTTTTCTAGTGTGATACATATTGTGCAGTGTAGTACATGTGTTGATTAGAAGGTCCACAATATTAGTGAGGTCGTGGTTCAACAATTTCTTCATATCTGGATGGCAGGACGAGGAAACTAAAGGGGGTTATAGCCAGAGAACTAGGGAGTTGGAGCTTCCTTCAGGTTGTAGCTTGTAAATCATGGGGTTCTAGCATCCTTTCAATTATATACGTAGAATCGAATTCATTGTAATAATGGGGTTGTTTCCTCCTTTCAATTATTGCTGGATAACTATTATTATACAGGCTTATGTGGTTTCCCCCCTAGGACCTGGGTTTCCACTTAAAATATGGTGTACCGTGTATCATGTTTTAATTCTTATGTGATGATGATATGATGATATAATAATGTTGATGATGATATAATGGTAAGGTGATAATACATAATACTAAATAAGTTGTAGATTTATAAGATTGAAAAAGTGATAAAAGTTGCACACATTGATTCACCCACCCCTCTTAGTGTACCTAGTGTGTCCAAAAATTGATATCATAGAATGTATTCACAAGAAATCATTACCAACTTGAATTAGATCCTTGACACACCATGGGTTTCTCAATGAATGGAGTACCATCGTTTCATGGAACGAATTTACTACATTTGGAAAAGAAGAATGGAGGTTTATCTTGATATAGAAGGAATTTGTATATGGTAATCAGTTCTTACTGGATATACTCCTCCAAATAAATGGAAAACAAAATCTCAGAAGGAAGCAAAGAAAAATAATTCTATGGCTATGGAAGCCATATTTGAAGGACTAAGAGATATCTACAAGAAGAAGATAGGGAAGTGTAGCTCAGCTAAGGAATGGTGGCTTAGATTAGAAAAAATATATTCCGATGAAGAACAAGAAGCATAAGACATTCCCATGAAAAGCTCAGTACAAGATCCAGGTATGTATGAAGGTAAGTCCACTGAACACTTTGTTTGTAATTATTTTAAAGACATATGTTTATTAGCTATAAAAGATAAGAACCATTTTGAATTCATAAAATGCAATACTTCAGATTGTGATGAAAATTCTTTCTCTCTGATAAGTGATAGAAATATAGAAAATACTATGATAGACAATAAAATTACTAATGTTACACAAGAAGTGAAAAATATTTGTGAACAGAACCAGGTATTGCAAGAGAAATTGGACAAGTCCAAGTAGAGGAATAAAGAAGAATCTCAGAAGGCCACACAAACTATAATTGATCTAAAACTCAAAGTTGAAGAAGCTACCATAATCAAAGAATCCATATCCAACTCTTTGAAAGCTAAACTTGAGAAGTCAACTACAAAAATTTAAAAGAAATCAGGAGAAATTGTCAAGCTCAAAAGACTACTGGAAGATAAGGAGAAAGAATTGATATGCAAGCTACAAGATGAAGATAGTGAGATAAGTTCATACAAGACTAAAGAAATATTGGAAGAAAAGTTAAGAAGAAAACAAGAACTTGAAATAAAATCCTTGAAGGTAGAGTTACAAAAGGAATGTCTGACAAACTTTGAATTTGAAAAAGGAGCTCTCAAAAATTACGAAGGAGAATCATGTATTGAAAGTTCAAATGAAAAAATCCCACGAGGATGACTAGAATTCAAAAGGACAAATGGAAGAAATATCATTGATATCAATAGATGAGTAGAAGAAGTAAAGAAAATAGAAGAATATCTAACAAGACAACTCCAACAAATTATAGAAATTTGTCAAAACAAAGAATTAAAGATCTTGTCTATGAAGGAAGATATGGACAAAACAACTAGTCAATTAAAGATAAATTCAAAGATCGAGAAGAACATTGAAGATAATAGAATATCTATGGAAAAGGAATAAAATACTAACAATTATACACGTATTCTTCGAAGATCCCATGATCTACAAGAATCAAGAGAAGGTACATCACAAAGAAGATTCTTTTCTTAGAGATACCATATGATGGCCAATGGCTACTATTAAAAGTGCAATAACTATGGTCACAAATCCATCCATTGCATAGATGCTGAAAATACCAGGCCAAGAAGAAATCAAGATGGTTTTTTCATTCATTGTTACAATTTCTATCATTAGGGTCATTTCACAAACATTGTTGGATGCGGGGACCAATTAAATTTTGGAGAAGAAATAAAGTTCAATCGAATTACATGAACAATCATTAGGATACTAAAGTATGGAGAATAAAATTAGTAGATCAAAATAGAAATGATGAAAATCTTGGGAAAAACCCAATACCATTTTCAATACTATCGACTGGTGATATGAAGTGTATAAAGAACGTGTAAAAAGAGATTTGTACATGATTATCATATTTGAGTATCATATAGTAGTTGGTTCCAGTAGTATCCATGTGACAAAATACAAGTCCATCAAACTAGCATCAATGCTCAATGATAAAAGAAAAAAATATTACCAAAATAAGTTCTTGTTTCCATTAATGGAAACATGAAGACAAGTTGAAAAAGGAAGGTGACAGGGGGAGCATGCCCTAAGGGGGATAAATATTGTCAAAGAATGTTCCCTTTTCCATTGATTCTAAAGGGGAAGAGAAGTTTTGTTGACAAGAGGATATTTCTCTGAAAAAGATTTATGGTGTTGTCATTAATGACAAAGGGGGATATTTTTTATTAAGTTTTCATTGATGCCAACATTGTCTGGTCATTGATGCCAACTAGTGATTCCTCGGTGCCCCTTTTGGATCCCCTGAGGGTTAGTGTTTAGTTTGTGGTTGTTTGTGTCATAGGATGCATTTTTACCTTGTTCAAGCCCAAGATTGAAGCCCTTGGAGGCCTTGGAACAATGGAAAAAGCATGGTTACCCATTTACTTGTTCAAGTGCCCCTAAGTTGTATATTTGTCCCATTTGAGTCCATTATCGAGTTCCTTAATCCTGGTTGATATTTGGTTACTGGTCTTTCTGTTGCTTGTTATGTTTGTACTTGTTTCATTCTCTTGATTGGTTGTTGGATGGATGATGTGGCTAATTTGTGTAAGTACCTTGATGTGTTGATGCTGAAGACCATTTGTTGCATTGGATGGTCTTGAGGTTGTTAAGTTCTTGTGGGGTCCTTGAGTTATCAATCTTAGATCTTGATCCTCTTTCATGTGGAGACTTGTGTATTGGTACCCAGACATGGTGGTATGTTGGAAAACATTCTTGCGGGGTCCTTGGAAGTTTGGGTCTTAAACCCATGCCTATGGTGGTTTGATGGCCCTTCGACACTATATGGTCATTGGCATGTTGTAGCCTTGTGATCATGCATATGAAGCCCATAAGGTGTTGCAAAATAGTAATGAGGTATTTGTATCCCTATTTTGGAATGTTGGTACTCTTATGGTGATGAATATATATATATTGGAACCATTGGATATGTTTTTAATGATATGGATACCTTGAATATGAAGATGATATTCTTGAAAAAGTCTTTGTTCCCACTTGATTGGCGGTGTTGGGGTCCTTGATACCCTTGATATGATGAGTATATGGTGGATCCCTCATCATTGTTAATGTAAAGTATGTGGATGTGAATACCACTGAATCCCTCATTCGTTTGATGATGTCCATTGAATCCTTTGACCTTGGAACTTATGCATAAAGTAACATGGTCTTTGACACCTTTATATGTGGAGTCTTGATGTCATGTACAAATTTAATAATTTAAGGGTATTATACCAAGAATTTGAAAATGAAACCATCATAGGGAGATATTACTCATCAATCCATTTCCTCTTATATGTGTAGCATCTTATAAATCCTTACGGTTAAAGTGATATGAACTTTTGAAGTTGGCGTACCCCACATTTTTGGGCCAACCGACCAAATAAAGGAGAATTTAATTATTTGTAATTTTGAATTGTATGTACGCCCAGTTTGAGGTAATAACTTTCCTCCATGAACTATATAAATAAATTATCAAACATTTCATTTGTTCATCAATCAATTATCTCTTTGGTATTTCACAACTCTTGGAGAAAAGTGCAAAACTTTGTGGCGGAGAAACTTTTGGGAATCTTCACTAAAATTGGCATAACTTCCTCATACATCATCAAAATTAAAAAATTATTGCCTCGTTGGAAAGATTGGTACGAAGGCTAGGTGATGATAGGATCTAGAGTTTCTTTTTGTTTTTGTATTTTTTCTTATCTCATGATCTTAAAAAGGGCATGGTTCATGCTTATGGGTTTCTCTTGTGATGGCAAATGTCTCTCATGGATAGAGTTCATCTTTGATCTTAGTATGTGAGACTATATATTGGAATATAGCTTTGAATTCATTGAATATGTTATGGATACTATGCTGATGTTTATATTGGAATATATATTGATGTGATATTGATATAGATATTGATGATTATCTTGGATATTGTTGGCATAGATTTAGGTATTTATCTTGATTGTTGTATAGTGTAGTGTTGAATGAGAAGTTGACATGCAAGTAATAGATCTTGTGATTGATTTCTTTTATCAACCTAAGTTTTTTGTTTGAATACTAGTTTGACAAGTGTTGATCATTGTGTCTTTAACCTAAGTGGGTTTAGACTGTTATTGATTGTTAATGACCACCTTTGACAATATTGTAAGTTGCTATTTGCTTAATATTTGTTTGATTTGTTGACTTGATTTGAGTGGAGTGAAAAATCCTTTTGTGTATGAGTTTATGATATTGATTAGGTTTGACATAGTTGGTTAAGTATTTTATCTTCTTGGTTGAGGTTAGTTGGTTTAGGTATATCATGTTTAAATTTCAAGTCTTCCTTGACTGTGATTGAGGTTGCTTATGGCTTCATTGAGTTGAGTGTGATTGGACAAATTTTGGTTGACCGTATGTGAAATGTCTTTTTTTCTTAAATGTGTTTCTTACTTGATGAACTAGTCCAACTAAGAATAGTTGGTTGACTGTAAGAGAACTTGGTTAGATTAACACAAGTATTTTGTTGATTTGACATAGGTACACAAGCATCTTGGTACAAGTTGTTTCAATTGAGTAGGATTGGCACAGGTTTCCTTATGTGCAATTGGTCTGACTTAGACTCGCTGAATTGTATGAGAATTTGGTTTGAATTAAGTGGACTGAGTTTTTTGTGTAGTTGGTTAGACTCAGATTGACTGAGTCAGATGATGTGAGAAACATATTGATTGGTACAAATTGATTGGACATGTTCATTGTATAGGTTGATGAGTAGTGTGTTACACTTCTAGTGTAGTTAACAGTGGTTAGTTGATGAGTAGTGATCATATGATGAGCAGTGGTTAGTAGTGGCAGTGGTACTGTAGTGTGGTAAAGATTGTGCAATTTAGTACATATGTTTATTAGCAAATCCGCAAGATCAGTGCGATCATGTTTCAACAATTTATTCATATCTCGATGGTAGGATGGGGCAAGGAAAGGGGGTTGTATCCACCTTCTAGTTGCATCCAAAGAACTAGGGAGTTGGAGCTTCCTTCAGGTTGTATCGTGTAAATTAGGGGGTTGTAGCATCCTTTCAATTGTATCTGGAGAATTGAAGTCATTGTAATAAGGGGGTTGTTGCCTCATTTTAGTTATTGCTGGATAACTATTATAAATCCTTATGTGGTTCTGCCCCCAGGACTTGGGTTTCCACGTAAAATATGGTGTAATGTGTATCATGCTATGCTTCTTATGTGATCATGATATGATGATACAATGATAAGGTGATAATCCATAATATTGAATAAGTTGTAGATTGATAAAATTAAAAAAATAATAAAAGTTGTTCACATTGATTCACCCCCCCTCTCAATGTACCTAATGTGTCCAAAATACATAATATCTTGTAAGGTTGGAAAACTATATAATTTAAATATATCATATAGATTCATATTAGAAGCACATCCATCTTTAACATAATTAGTGTCGACTACAGAATATCTTAGAAGGATGGTAAACTATATAATTTAAATAAATGAACATAGATCCATTTTAAATTTTGATCCATCTCTCAGTGAGAGAGATTCAATTTATTAGGGTGTGTTTTTCTAATATTAGTTTTTTTACTTGTTCAAAAAAATTTGTACTTCAAACAATTTGGCCATTTGGTTCTTGGTAAATAGGTTCTAAGATGGATATATGCACATTTTAATATTTTTATAGCATAAGCCAACATGGATTCTTTAATTACTTTTCATTTGGTTCTAATTTTTTATTTTATGATCCTACATGATTTTTTTATTGCATTTAAATTTTTGTCACGTCCTCCCCAAACTGAGTTGAAAAGCACCCTACTACTCTCAATAACAAATATACGAGCATAGATCCATGTTAAAATGAGATCTATCAAGTAGCGAATGGATCCAATTTGTCTTGAGGTGAAAATTATTTTTCTCTTAAATTTAAAAAAAAAATAAAGATCTAGATATTTGATCCCGCTTGATTATTGATAATTCTAGGATTAGATCAAATCAATAATTATCTTTTCTTTAAGATACATCATTAGCTTTTTTATTTTTTTATGGGAATGCCATGTTACATTAAAGTTGTTACACAATGTTAGGAGTTAGAACATCTATCCATACTAGGTTGTAAGCACAACATTATCTTACCCACCCTAAAAATCATTAAGTACGTAACACAATTACAATTTGATTTAGAAATTAATAATATTAGAAAAAATATATTGTATATAAATTTACAAATAAGGATATTTTATATTAAAATATGTTAAAAATAAGAATGTTTATGTATTTTTTCTCACTGAGAAAAAATAATTGATTCTTGTTATTCATAAATTATGAATCAAAGAGAATAAACTATCTCTTTGTCCCATAGAATTCCCAATCATTTAAAAAATGGCCAAAAAATTGTGACAACGAGAGTGAAACTACATAAGTAGACTGATTCAGAAGATCAAAAGGAGACTAGAAAATAGTATCCTTAGCCCCTCAACTAGAGCACTAAATCCCAGAAACCTTAATCCTAAGAACAAAACACTAGATTATAGTAAAAGTTGGAAACCTTAAATTCATTCACATAAAACAAAAGATCAATAAATTAACTGAAAGTAAAATTTGGAGCAGACTTATAAGCATAGAGAGTTCCCTTGTATATCACATGACTATCTTGGTACTCTTCATAGTAAATGTGACCCTCCATGAGTCCAATAGCATTTTTCGACAACACACCAAGTTTTGAATTGAATTGTTGATATATATGTAAGAATTTCAAACTATTGAAATTTAACTGTATCCCCCTAATCATGTGCATCAAATGAGCCAAATTAGCCAAATTAATATTGGATTTCATGGCTACCCAATTGATGATGACTTTGCAGTCACCTACCACTTATATGAACAATAAATATTTTTACATGGAGAAAATAAGCAATCCCCAAAGTGCCAGGATATTTTCTCTTATGTTGGTTCCTTCACTATATCCCATCTACAAATCAAACCTGTGATTAGCACTTACTCTAGTAATCATACAAACAATACAATGTCCCATTTGTGATGTTCCATCAAATAAACCAATGGGATCACTTCAAGAAAAAGAGGATGCAAAAATATACTTGGGATGTTTTACCATAGTTTTCTTAAGATACTCATTATACATGCCCACAATATTGGGACTAACTATGAGAGTAATTTTCTGGGAATTTTCAAACAAAACCATATTCCTATGTCTCAAATTCCCCAAGTAAAATACACTAGAAAATATATTATTTTTTTAGCAGCTTGATCCCCCAAAGTTAAAATTTATTCAAAAGTAACATGTGCCCAGGTAAGAGTAAGACTAAAACTCCTAGATACTTTTGACCACACTTTCTAAGCTTCTAAACAACATATTGTACCAATATATGGAAACCATACAATAAAAATGACTAAATATACTACTAGCAGACGACAATTAGTGATTAAAATTACTAAATACACTACTTGTCCATGACAATAAATGACTATAACTACTAAATAAATGACCGGATAACAACAATCAATGACTTAGAACACTACTAGATATACTACCAATGACTAAATTTACTTCAAGTTGACGATAATTAATGATGAAAATGATTAACATATTACTTGTTGACGGTAATCAATGACTACAACTACTAAATAAATGACCATATGGCAAGTAGCAATTACTAAAAAATACTAAATATATTAGATATGTGATGAATTAGAATAACCAATAAATGACTAATATTTTTAGTCATAAATTTAGTCGTCTTATAAATAAGCAATAAACTACTAAGTGAGGTGGCCAAAATTAGTCATTTATATGCAAATTTTAGTAGATATTTTAGTCATAAATTTTTGTTTTTCCACTAGTGGAATGTCTCTATAGGGTGGATAAATAAAAAAACATGCCTATGATGCCATTTATTTTTCTTTCTTGGATGTATAGGATAAATTGTGGCATAACAGTTTATGGAAGTGAAATGATACTATCAAATTAAAGTGTTTCTATTCAATAGTTTTGGAAAATAAAGTTTTGACTTGCAATAATTTCTTTAAAGGAGGATATTTTCGAACAACTTGTTGTGATCTATTCAATAGATATGATGACCCTACAACAAATTTGACTTTTAGGGGTGGTCGTCTTTTGCATCCAAAAGATAGTTTTGGGGGTGGTTTTGGCTTTGGAGGTGGTCTTTACAAAACCACCCCTAATAGCATTGATGCTAAAAGTTTTGATTTTAGGGGAGGTTCCGAAAGAGATCAAACCCACCCCTAAAAGTGAATTTTGGGGGAGGTTCTAAACCCACCCCCCCCAAAACAAAAGTGACTTTCGGGGGTGGTTGTAAACCCCCCCTAAAAAAAAGTGACTTTTGGGGGAGATTCTCACCGGCCCCCACAAAAAAGTGACTTTTAGAGGTGGTTCTACACCCCCCCCCCCAACCAAAAGTGACTTTTAAGGGAGGTTCCAAACCCACCCCAAAAGTCCTTATTAAAAACCTTTGTAGTATTTATTACAAAACCTTGGGGGCGGTTATAAACCTCCCTAGTAGGCACATATGGAGGTGGTTCGGAACCCCCCCTAAAACTTTTTGCAAACCTTTGGGGACGGTTATAAACCCCCCTCATATGTACCTATGTGGGTATTTCAAAACTCACCTTAAAAGTATTTATTACAAAACTTTTGGGAGGTTATAAACCCCCCTCATAGGTACCTATGTAGGAGGTTCAAAACAACCTCTAAAACTATTTACAAACCTTTGGGGGAGATTATAAACCCCCCTTGTAGGTACCTATGTAGGTGGTTTGAAACCCCCCCTAAAAATATTTACAAACGTTTGGGGGTAGTTATAAACCCCCCTCGTAGGTACCTATGGAGGCAGTTAGAAACCCCCCTAAAACATTTTAAAAACTTTTGGGGGTGGTTACGAACTCCCCTCATATAAACTTATATGGGGGGGTTTGAAACCCCGTCGTTGTAACATACAAGGGAACTTTTGAACCCCCTTGTAGTGACATATGAAGTTAGTTTGGAACCCCCCTCGTAGCCATAATATATCATAAATAAATATAATTTATTTAAAATATCAGTGTTGCAATATCATTAGGGAATGAAGGAATCGAACCTTCAACCTCCTTCTTGTAAAGAAGGTGCTCTTCCATTGAGCTAGAACCCTTTAAGATCTGGGGAAAGGGGCAATATTAACACCAATATTGCATCGTTTGTAATTCTAAGAAAAGGCTAATAATCCCAAAAAAAATTCTGAATCGAGAGACCTAAGAAAGTAGTCTCAATGGCTCTGAACTCATTTAGATATATGCTAACAACTTTAAATCATATGATAACCACTTCAAATCGTATGGCCCTGAATTTCTTTAGATATATATACTAACCACTTCAAACCCTATGATGTAATCAAAATAATTTAGATGTATGCTATGAAATTCATATTTAGACTCTCAAACATATAATTATGCATCCAATTGACCTCAAGTTGGCATTTAAAAAGAAGAATATTATTCCACCCAATTAGACACTTAGTTTGGTTTATTATGAATATGCCACTGCACAACACACAAAGTAACAACAAATAAATGAGTTTTGGATCTCTATAGATTTGAATCTTAAGTTTTTTTATGACAAAAATTGTATAGAATTTTACCTTTTGTCTAGCGGGATTAAGCTAGAAAGAATAGGAACCCATGTTATTCTTGTGGCTTAGGAGGCCCACACCAGCTGATCACAAATTCTCAATATTTAGAGTCTGTTTGAATACAATTTTTCTCATAGCATCCTGGATCTATCTGCTTACAATGTTTAAGGATCATTTGATTTGATAATGATATTTCTAGTCTATTTTTTAAAAAATGGAAATTTAAAATCTAAAATCAAACAACAAAACAAATTGGAGGGGGGATAACTTGTTTTTCCCTTTCAATTCTTTCGTTAATTGGACAAAAAACGAGAAGATGGCATTCGTCTTTTTCCACAATCTTAGAGGTCTGTGTTATAGAAGTTCTTATATGAATTTTGCTAGCAAACCGATAGGGTTTATTGATCAAGTTACATCTTGCGCATATTTAAATACATCATATAAGACTATTGTTGGGCTGAATGCACTCATACCTCAAATATATATCTTAGTTTTTTCATTATTTTTAAGGCCTTTTGCTTGTTAGGCTCTCTAAGGCATTTGGTTTGTTAGGCCAAAAAAGAAATATAACACATCTCTGTTTCAACAATCATCAATACTAGTAGGTATTTGTTAGTGAGCATTTGATTTTCAAAGTCACATATGGCACTTATAGAATACCATTAGTGTGGAATGCACACATATTTCCAAAATCTATTTTTGTAAGGTTAGTGTTGTTTGATTTGATGATCATCTTTCTGCTGTAATTTTTTCAACAATAGTAAGTGATTTTTGGAGGCTTTCACAAGCCTCTGGTTTATTAATCCAAAAAATATAATAGATGACATAAGTCAATTTCCACAATCGTAGAGATATGTGCTTTATAATTTCTATTATGAATTATGCTAATAAACAGTTTTGGGTTTCATAAAATTTACTTATCAAGTCATATACAACCTATGACAACAAAACCTGAGTAGGAGACCCATTTATTTTTTCCATTCTGGTTCTCATTTTAATTCATGTCTTAAAATTGCATTGATATAGATCCTTCTTAAACCCTTATCTATTAAGCATGAAAAAAAATATTAAAAAGAAAAACTCGAGATACCAACCTTGATGTTTTCCTCAAAGACTATTTCACCACATTGAGGTTCACACTTTACAGATTAGCAATTTCTTTTGGGGGGATTTTGTTTCCCTTACAAAGCTTCAATTTATTCAAGAAAAAAATAAATCATGGCATTTATTTGTTTCCATAATATTAGGGACCTTAAAATTCCTGTTATTAATATTAGCAAACATATTTAAAATTCCATAAGATTTATTGATTAAGTCAAAGATGTGAGAGATTCCAAATTTGACAAAGACTATGGGAAAGTAAATGAAAAAGGGTAAAAAATAAAACCATTCAACTATTGATTAGTCCATTACTAATCAATACTATATGCATCATATATGCAGTGAGAGGGGTGAAACCATATTTCTTAACCCTTTAAACCCTGTAGTTTTGTTTCGCTCTCATTTCCCATTCTGTTTCCAGTTTCTGGAAACATAGCATCCAATTCCTTCTCAAATACATCATAAGGTTACTTTTAAATGTACCCTTGATTCCAAGTTATATTTTCATTTCTCTGCACCTATGAAACTCTTAAAAAATATTTCTCCAAGCCAAACTCAAAATCAGACACAAACGCAACAAAACTACAATCTAAGCTCAATTACAAACACATCCCTCCCACCACCACCTAGGACATAGAGAACCTAACTTATCTTTGCAAAACCAATGCATTAATAATCAATGCTATATGCATAATATATGCAAGGATTGTTTCCTGTTTCTAGGTAAGATAACATCCAATGCATTACAAATTCATCAGATAAGGTTTTTTTTTAAATGAACTCATAATTGTAACATATATTTTCATTTCTCTATAGCTTTGAACTCTTAACAAATATTTTTGCAAGCTAGACTCGAAATAGGACACTAGAGAAGTAAAATTGCAACTTTTCAGTGTCTTTTTAACAAAAAATAGATTAAAAAAAAATATACATTGATATGGATAGAAATCAAAAGATCACACATTGCCAACATGGCCTTGGTTCACTATTGAGGTTGGAAGATTAATAGACCATTGACAAGGATTCCATTGTCACTATGATCTACTCCATCTAGAAATCATGTCATGAAGATAAAAAAAATTGGTACAATCAATACCCCTCAAACCTAGCACGTAACTTGAACCTACAACAAAGGAAATATATATTATGTTGTTGGGATGGTAGTGTAAAACCATACAAAAACAAGGAGGAACATAGCATGCTTGAACTGCATACACAAATAGATAACACAAAAAGAATAGAAGATCAAGAAAATCATTGCATTTATTACATCTATTGCTGGGAAATGGTAGAGGGTTGATCTACTATACTTGATAAAGAAGAGCAAGAATTCATATCCTTAAGCATGATTGAGCGTACATCCTTTATCAATTTGTCTTGTTGGATTTTACATTTGCTCCTTTTTCCTTTAGAATATAGAGATTCCATTTTTTCATTATTTGCATTTATAGTTTTCCATCTTTGTCCCTCTTTATGTTCTAATTTCATTTTCTCAAAATTTTGTGTGTGTGTGCAGATTCAATGGAGGAAATGGATTTCATTTTCCTAAGAAATCCATGAAATTCGCCCATAATACTCATGGAATGCAGAACTAGGACATTAGATTGAATTGAAGCACATGTATAAAGCATGTATATCAACATACAATAAAATAAAATAATACCTTGCATGCAATTTACTAGCTATGGTTTATATACGTTGCTTTAAGTACTAATGCAATAAAGTGAGATGACTTTTTCTTTTCTTATAAAATTAATGATTCAGTTCCTAAAACTGTACAAAATAAAATATAGCTTGATATACCAAAGATAAAGCAAGATAAAGGTGCCTCTCCATTTGTGATTGTGAATTGGAGTATACTATCAACTAACAACATAGGATGCTCCTTCGGATAAATTAGAAAGCGCTCCCTGCAACCAAAAAATGTAATTCTAGTTTTCTCAGAATCAAAGCTACTACAACAAATTTTACTTCATATAGGAAAATGTTTCAAAAACATCACCAATCCATGAATGAAATATTAGGTCCAACATGAAACTAATGTAAGTTAACCTAATAATATGCATGACATCCAATTTCATCATTTGTGTGTGTAATTAATATGAGCATTGTACATAAAGTTGGGACATTTTAAAATATTCTACAAATGCTTCAATTTCTCACCTTTCAGAAAAAAGGATATATACAATTCATATATAGTTTGATATTAATGTCTTAAAAGAAAATTCATTTACCACCAATGGCCACAAACAACTAAGAAGTAGTCAATGGGATTTCTAACTACATTATGTACAATTCTTTAATAGTGACCAGGGAAACTTCAAGAGACCTATAGGTGATACTCCCAATTCCTAAAAGGATACCTATAGGTGATACTCCCAAAATGTTGAAATTTTATTGATAATAAGGTTTTCTACCTCAAATTTTATCTATGATGCTAATAACATCAGATAATCTTGGCATCCTCTATGCTGTACACTAATTTTTCACATAAATTAGTTGTTACACCATCAATCGGGTATACTTATGGGCATAATAAATATGTTGTAATTAAATTTGTTGTAATGAAATACTTTCAATATTGTTCCTTACATTACTTGCCAGTGGTCAATAGATATCCTGCAATTAACTTTTTTCCTTCAACAAATGTGTAATAAAATCAATTCATAAAATAGAGAAGTACAATTGTACTTAAAATGAAGAAATCAACATGTTATAGTCAATGAAACGACAATAAAATATCTAATTGAAAAATTTGTTATGGGGATAACTTACAAATATGCATTATAGAAGGATACAAATTGTCATTATTGTAGCAGGGATTTCTCCTTGCTATAGGGGCAGGAATGGCTCCCTTCAATCTATAGGACGGAAGGGTAGGTTCCTGTGTGTGGAAAATGCAGAAAAGAAAAGCAGAACAGAAAGGGAAAGAAAATAGAAAGAAATGGCCATGAGCCCCTCTGCAAACAAGGTTAGGGCTTTGCTTTGAGAACCTGCAAACAACTATTAATCAAAAATAAACCTACAAAACAAGATAAGAAGCAAACCTACAAACAAATATTGGTTATAAACAACTAAGATACTTAAGAAAATACATAAGAAAAACTAGGTTATACCTCTCCTTTGGTGAAATGGGTCAGCATGCCCTGGCTAGAAGAAGCACCTCCCTATCTCACTCAACAATGGAGGAGCTATGGCTCAATGGGGAAGATGAGTGCAAGAGAGGGGGATGTGGGTGGCTTGAGAGGCAAAGAGTCTCAACGCATCAACGGGCATCATAACAGTATGCAAGAGAGGAGTTGTTTGAGAGTGACCCCCCACCCTCCTTTTATATGTTTTTGGGGGACTTTTAGGGTTTTAAGCCCTTGGTCAGGGCTTTAGCCCCTTTTTTGGGATTTTGGCCCCTTCCGCCCTAACTTTAGCTCCTTTTAGAGTTTTAGGCTCCTTTGAGGGGTTTTATCCCCTTTTTGGAGGCTTTAGCCCCAAAGAGAGTTATTTATTCTCCTTTTGGGGTTTTTAAGCCCTTTTACTCTTTTTTAAATCCTTTTTGAGGGTGTGGGGGTCTAATGGGGTGTTACGAGGGTCATGAATGGGTGTCCTTGGGTGGTGTAGGCCATGTAGAGCTGAGTGAAGGATTTTTTGGGTTAACAAATTGCCCCCTGATGTGTGAGGGTAGGAGCTCATCGTATGGCCAATGGACATCATAGGATTTGCTGTGTAGATGTGGTGCTTCAGGGGCTGGGGCATGGTGGCTTTTGGTTTTTGTATTAATATGGTTCCCATCAATGGGTGAGATACAAATAATGTGTGACATGTATATGGACGAGGAAGGCATCCCCATGCTAGTGACAATTTCAAAGGAATAATTTGATCTATGCTCTAAAATACAAGATCCGATCATATACAACTGATGATACAATAATGGTTGCCTCAATGTGAGGCTAAATACAATACTGATCTGGTACATTGGACCCATGGAATTATCATGGAATGTTATATCTTCATGACTGATGGTCTGCTAGATCTGGAATGGTACATAGCTGTATGGACTCACTGATTGAGAGTTAGAGTCTATGTGGTACAAGTATGTTGCATCAATCATAAATCTATATAGTAGCATTACTTGGGCTTCTGAACACTATCTCCAACGTAACTCAGAAATCACAAGGGCTATAACATGTTTAGGTCCCTCGAGTAGACTCATCAATGTGCTAGAGTCAGGTGACATCCAGGGTCTTAGACCAAATACTGTGCGGACCAAACCCTGTACGAATCTCAACGGTGTGATGATGTAGTTGGAGTCAAGCACGTGAGAAACAACCATCTCGAGAGGCACTGAGGACTCCTCTCAAGTGGTCCAAGGAACTCATCAATGATGTTAATGAAACCAAGGTATAGGTACCTCTGGGTCTATCCTCTGGAATATGTGTGTTGTCGTCGACCGAGGGAGACCTACCCCTAGTCAAGGAAATGATGTTTCCTTGACCAAAAGCGCGAGGGGGATAACTGAAAGGTGTGAGACAATCTATGGACTGACCCACTGAATTGCGGGGGGGAGGGGGAGGGAAAGAATTGAACAGGGGGTAGGGTGAGTGTAGTAGACTCAAACTTCCTTTGTTCGAGTATGAAGATAGGGAAGACCAAGCAGCAAATGAAAATGACTTATGGGAATGGGATCATAGCTGTAATACTGGGGATGTCACTACAAATGGGAAATACTTGGGGGAGGTAAACACTTTTGATATTTGATGGGATCCAAGGAAGACAAATTGTAGAGTACTCTGAATAAAGGAAACCCAAAGTGGGGATGCTACCAAACTATTTTCGGTGGGGTGGTGTCTAGGGACATCGTTGTGGTACGATCTCGTGGATTTTTGGCGAGCCCGAGAAAGTAAATGCTTGATGGTGCTTTCAATTTTAGAGAGTCTGAAAGCATGAAGAAGACTCCAATGGGGGCTCTTTTTCATTGGTAGTCTCCTGTTCCCAAAAAAGGATAAAAGTATACATAGGAGAGCTTGCCCATCCTTTGGGGGATGAGAAACTTCTTTACCATTGGTAGTCCAATGAGGCCAGAAAAGGTTAAACCTATACTGACTAGACGGTCATTCAAATACTTTTATGAGCATGAACAAAACCAAGTTTGCTCGATAATCTTTTCTTGATGAGAAGGCTGGAAAAGAGCTTAACGACAACCCATGGGGAGCTTTTTCGTAAAGTGCAGCCCCTCTGCCCGAGAAAGCAAAAAAGTATGCAGAGTGGAATGATCTTGGCTTGAATACACCAAGGTGGTACTTTTCATTTGATGGTCTACATGGTCCACAAAAGAAGGTAAACGAGATGATGTAGATGCCCTTTCTTATCCTTTAGCGAGCTGTAAAGGAAGTAGATGCGCTTGGCTATCTTTTCATTGTTTTAAGGAGTCAGAAAAGAGCTTAAATGAAACTCCAGTATGGTCAACCGATTGCGGTGGCACAGGCAGTGCCCCATGTTGGTACAATGGATAGTCCAAAGGTCATCCATGTAGTATGGACAGAGCAGAAGGCTCTCAAACATACCAACGCATGCGTGGGATAGATTGCGGCAGAGGCTCATGAGTCGGTGCGGCAGAGGCATGCAAACCGAGGTGGTTCTTGGACAGAGGTCAAGAGAGTGTGTGTGTGAGTTGTGGTGGACGAACTTGACTACATGTGATGTGAGTGCAAGTCTGAGGGCATTTCTATGCCAAATACATGCAAGAAAAATAAATTGTTTTGTGGACAATGGTCCAGAGATCCATGTAAGGTGCAGTGGACGGAGAAGACAACTATGTGTTAAAATACAAAATAAGAAGAAAAATGATGACCCTTAACGGGTGGTGGCCCAAAAACCTGCATGAGTAGCGGTAGGGAAGAGTGATACAAGTTTAGGTCCACAGACAGTTGCATCGCCATGTGGTATGTGAACCATGGTAAATCTTGGGAAGTGGCTATGAAAATTACTTATTAAACATAAGGCAATGTTCTCATTAAAATATAGAGGGAATAATATTGAGCCTGGAGGTGTGAGAGGTGTCTCAAACAGATTTTAGGTGACTCTACATAGAAGCTAAATGCGCTACCCCTAATGGGGGTCTCTGATTTATGGTAAAAACATTGCAAAAAAAAAAAGGGAAAAAACTACACTATAAGGGACTCATAGTGGTTATATCAGGCATAGAATCTCTTGAGGTGGAGCCCATTGCATGACTTCTTCAAGAGTTGACCATCTGATTCAATGAAGAGGTATGCCCCCTTGCCGAGACGAAGGTCATTGGCAAGGCGAGATGCTGAAATCTGGTCTTTTATGGGAAGAACCGATTCGACACTATGGTTTAAAGAGAATGGGGTAAAAATAAAGGCGGTATTACATATATCTCCGTCATCGCGTAAGTGGTGCCGGGATAGATCAGGTGGATCTTCCACAGCTGACGAGATGAAAGGGAAATTGGTGCTAGAGATCATGTAACTGGTATTGGTTGTGGTTTTTGTGGCCTTGCCCCCAGTCTCCATTGGAGGAACAGGGGCAAGCCTGGAGACAAGAGGAGTCTTTGATGGACTTGGAGGTAGGTTCCAAATCATCTCAATTGGGTGGACATGATTCAACACATCTTGGGGCCTTAGAGGTAGGGTATGTGGTTCAAGGTACGACACAGGATATCCCAGTGTGAAATCCTATAGATTGCGGGTTTCCAAGATAGACTTACTCACGATATCAAATGGTAGGAAGAGGAAAAGGAAAAGAATAAGGAAAATGATCATGTTGATTGGGAATGAACCCCTCTATTTCCCTGGTAACTGAGGTTGAGGTTGCAGCTGTGGATGGAGATGCGGTTGCAGAAACAATGGAAGAGACATGTTTGATGGACCGTCAGTGATGGTGGAGACATGCGAGTCAGTTGAACTGGATATCATGTAAATGGACATGGTGTCTAAAGAAGGAGGTGGGGGGTGAAATTATTCGATCAAGGTGATTTTGGACTCAAGGGAATGTTGACGGAGGTCAGCTAGAGCCATTTGAAACTTAGGAAAGTCTTGGAAATGGTGAGAGTAATGTCCATACAAACCATAGAGGGTGCAAGCATGGTTTGTTCTCAGTGACTTGTTTCTGACTATTGGCATTGTTAACCCAAAAATCCCCCACATAGCTCTCTATGGCCTACACCACCCAAGGACACAATCTCACAACACTCGTTTCACCCCATAAGACCTTCCATTTGACCCCCACACCTCCAAAAGAGCCCAAGGATGAAGAAATGGGCTAAACCCCAAAAAAGAGCACAAAATATCCCCCTAGGAGCTAAAGCCCTAAAAAAAGGGCTAAAACTTTAAAAGGGACTAACGTTAGGGTGCAAGAGGCTGAAGGCCCAAAAAAGGGGCTAAAGCCCTCACCAAGGGCTTAAAACCCTAAAATCCATTGGAAAAAATATAAAAGGAGGGTGGTGTTACCACCTAAGTTGTACTTAGTGGTTTTTTATCAAGTGAGCCTGGTGAACCGGATAAGGATAACTTGTTTAGACTTCAGAAGACCATTGGAAGTACTTCTGGGAAGTGCTTGTTGTACTATATCACATGTTCATACCCCATGGGGGAATTGTAATAAATGTTATACAATGATAGTGTCTGTAAAAGAATCGGTCTCCTAGACTTTATTTGTCAATACAATCAGCCTAGGGTGTTTTTTCCCTTGGTTATTATTGGTTGTTGAATAAACGACTGATAATTTTTGATTTTTTCACTCCATACCTCCAAAGTTGGGGTGGTCAGCTTGGCATTTAGGCCTATTTAGGTTATTAGAGTCTATGTGTCAATGTATAAACATGCTGGACATCATGGTCGAGTCATATGAACATGTCTAAGTCCCTCTAGTTTTTTTTCATTTTTTCAATTTTTTAGTTTTTTCATTGTTTTTTATTAAAAATTTAATTTTTCCAAAACTTAGGCTATTTTTTAATAGTTTAATTGGAAAAATTGATTTTGTAATAAAAGTGGGCCAAATAATCAGTTTCAGTCATGTAGGTGCTCATTTTCAGGCTAAGAGCACCATGTAAATCCATGGACCCGCTATTTCCTAGTTTTGAGTGATTTTCCATCACTCAGGTCAGAAAGCCCCAAAAATCAATTATTGATTATTTTAATTAATAAATTGATGAATAATGGAGCAAATCCAAAATCATAGATTAGTGGATTCTCAGCTGATTTGATTGAAATCAGTCAGATCTGAACCAGATTGACTGGATCTGACAAATCTGTAACTGAAGGAGGTGATCAAATCAGATCCAGAGTTGATCTTCAGTTGTCTTCATGGGGAATTTCGCCCTCCCTCTCTCCTCAACATGTTTTGGCTCATCTGGATGAGTTTTAGTGGATGCTTCAGTCAACAGGTTGAGGTGTCAGTCAGATCAACTCTCCAATTGCCAATTGCATTCAGTGAGACTCAGATTTGGCTCAGTTAGACATAGATCAGGAATTGATGGACTCTCCATCAGCATATTTGGTCTATCTCCTTGGGATTTGCGCCCCCCCTGGGTTGGATCTCCTGGTTTTTGTATATATCCAAGCACAACCACCTCTTCCAAGCTAGTTAGAACTGGGATTTAGGTGCTGCTGCTATTGTACTGTTGTAATTCTTCATTTAAAATAAAGAAAAGCTTTGGAGGCTATACGGTGTTGTGCCATTACATGTGTGGATGATTATTGCCATTATTTTACTGAGGTAACCTGTATCTATATTCATTTTTTGCTAATTGCTTGTAGATCCATTGTTAAGATTGATAATAGGCTTATTATAATCTTGATAGGAAAGGTGCTTTTCAATAAGTTTATTGACCATCTCCTTCCTTTGATGCATGTTTAGAGATCTAGATTCAACATGTCCTATAAGCTTATATGCATATTATTTTGAATCTTTGTGTATGTACTAATCGGATCTCACAAGTTTCTTGTCATTTTCTTGGATTTCAGCTGAGCTGCAAGTTCCTACATTGGAGAGGATACTGATATAGTTTGCTTCTTCACTCTCTTCAAAACCTTCCAAAGGCATAGTCCCTCGACATTCCACCTGAAATCTCCACTGTGGACCTTCAAGGAAACCGACATTTCTCTCCTCCTCTTCCTCCCTCAAAATCAACATTTTTACCCGGTTAATTTGTTCATAGCTTTGATTGTGCTTAGATATATCATATTAAAACTAATTCCAACATAGATATATCTTATCAAATCCCATATTCTAGATCTTGCAGTTAAAAAGTTTCATAAGCATTCTAGATCTAGCTTTAGGGAAATCGTCCTTTTTGCATGGAAATTTGAAGAAAACTTGTAGCTTGCATGCATTAAATTTATTTCTTGCTTTTATAAAATATAAATCTAGCAATCAGTGCATATTTCATTGGCTGCATGAACAACAAGCCAAGATCCCAAGGAAAGATTGCTTTCCTTGGTTCCTTTTTCACTTGTTTAGCTAGTTTTAACTCCATCTTTTTTAAGTTAAGGTAGGCTGATCCAAAGGTACTCTTAAAGTGATTTTGGGAATATTTTATTCTAACAGGATCATGTTTTTTTATCAGGTGTAACAGAAAATAAAGGAAGCTGCTGCTCGGAAGTATCTTCAGGAGCGTTCAAATCCCCCAAATGGTCTCCCATTTGACTAAAACCTTTGTTTTTCGCACCTTGTAATCTCTTGATTTCAATACATATAAGGATCAAGATGAATTATATCAGTTCTATGATATTGTAACTGCTTTTAATAACATTATTTTTGGATAGGCACTTTCGAGCCCATTCCCCATCCCCCCTGGAGCGGATTTGCGTCGGTGTCCTTTTTGTTGCTTTTTGCTCATTTATTTCAAACTAGTATTGATATAATTTGCAGGGTATTATAATTTATTTTATTATTAATTTCATATTCCATACTTCATATTTCAAAGTAATCTTAATACTTACAACACGACTTCCTGATTGACCCGAAAGGGGAAAGAGATTCGTGGTAGGACTAATTAGAAAACTAGAATTGTGTATCTGATTTATTTTGATCATTTGTTTTTCAGCTATTATAAAATTAACTCCTCCTCGATTCCTCGATTGAGATCCACTTGGATCGAAAGATGTTCCTGGAGGGTTTTCTTTTAAACAAGAACACCCAGTTTAAAACTTACTAAAATTGACAAGACTCCAGTGTGTATGCTCTGCACTTGGCTGCGGTTCATCCGATCAGTCAATATGTATCAAAAGCACTTGAGTGACTAGTATAATTAGGACTCAATCTCCCAAATTAACAAACCAACAGGTGAAAATCCAATACCTAGATCGAACCATCACGGTGGAAAAATACCCAAAGGAAGCGAGAACTTCTGAAAAGTGACCTCGAGGTGCCGATTTCTATCACACCCTAATGGGTGCATTATGAACAATAGCCCCAGAGACTCCATTTCAGCCCACATATTCCTTATGGGTAGCCATGAAGGTTTAGTTTCGAACATACCCCAAGTACTCTAGGGTATATCTGGAGTCCCCCCTTTGCCTAATTTTAATCAACTCACACTTCAATTTTAACTTAAAACATACCAAGAGGCAATCTCAAAACACTCACTCCAAGCACGTGCAAGTACATTGTTTCTATTTTTGACTCCATTCTAAGGCACTGGTTATTTTCTTGTTTTATATATATATTGTGTCTCAGCATTGTGCTTTCATATGTTCATCTTTTGTATCTTTCCATCTTTGAACATCTATAGTTAAATTGCAAACTCCTAAGTAACTCAATCAGTTTAACATCACAACACTAAGTAATTATCCTTAGTAACTTAATAGGGTCTACCCCCCTTGGCTTCGTTAGGAGTTGAGCCTAAACGGAGGAGTCAAGAACAAGGTGACAGCCTTGACTCGATACTTTCCACCAAGGACACACCGAGTGGCTTGAAGATTTATGCCATGTGACCCAGGTGTGTGAAGAGGCGGCAATAGGTGGGGGGTCACTCTCAAAACACTCCTCACTTTCCTATTGTTATGCTACCTGTGGATGCTTTGAGACCTTTTCCTCTCAAACCACCCACTCTCCCTTTCCTCCATCTCCATTTCATCAAGCCATTGCTTCCCAACCAAGAGAGAGGTGCTCCCATGAGCTAGGGCATGGTGGCCCATTTCCACCTAAGTGAGGTATAATTTCTTTTCATGTTTGTTTACTTGTTTTTCTTTCTAACTCATATTTTTTGTAGGTTCTATTTGATGACATTTTTTGCAAGTTTTTCATTGTAGTAGCTTAGGTTGCTTGCAGGTTTCAAGGAGATGGAACCCTAACCCGTTTTCTACAGAGGGGTTCACAAAGGGCTTCATCTCCCTCTTTCTTTTCTATTATTAGATCTTAGATCTAGTTCATAGTTGTAGCCATTTGCTTACTCTATCTTAGTTTAAATTCGCTGCTCTATTTATGTCATATTTCATTCCCTTTTTTTCTGTTTTCTAAGAGTTGGAACCTACCCTTGTGCCCTATAGGCACAAAGGAGCCATTCCTGCTCCTGTAGTGAGGAGAAATTCTCACTACAGCTTTGGCGACTCCACTAGGTCAATCCCACATGATCCTTTTGCCACCTTTCACACACCTGGGTCAAATGGCAGTAATCTTCAAGCCACTCGGTGTGTCCTTGGGGGCAAGTCTCGAGTCAAGGCTATCACCTTGTTCTTGAATCCTCCGTTTAGGCTCAACTCCTAACGAATCCAAGGGGGGTAGACCCTATTAAGTTACCAAGGAAAAATTATTTAGTATGGTGATGTTAAACTGAGTGAGTTACTTAGGAGTTTGAAATTTAACCATAAAGAACCATAGATAACAAGATACAAAAAGAGCGCATGAAAGCACAATGCTGAGACACAATATATATATATATATATATATATATATATATATATATATATATATATANCAAATGATTTTGATATAGCTTGATTGATCGGATGAACCACAGCCAAGTGCAGAGCATACACACCAGAGTCTTGTCAATTTTAGTAAATTTTGAAATGGATGTTCTTGTTAGAAAGAAAACCCTCCAGGAACTTCTTTCGGTCCAAGTGGACCTCAATCGGGGAATCAAGGAGGGGTTTATTTTATTATGGTTACTGAAACAAATGATGATAAAAAATGAAACATAAAAATATAAGCAAACCACAATTTTCTAATTAGACTACCACGAACCTTTCTTCACCTTTCAACTCAAAAAGAGGCTCGTGGGGGAAGTATTAAAGTTAATTTGAAACCAATAGAAATGGAATATGGAAATGATTTTAAATCAAAGTATACTACCCCATAGATTAATTCAACTCAAAAAGAGGCTCGTGGGGTAAGTATTAAAGTTAATTTGAAACCAATAGAAATGGAATATGGAAATGATTTTAAATCAAAGTATACTACCCCATAGATTAATTCTACGCTAGATTGAAAAAAGATGAACGAAAAGAAAAAAATGACACGGACGCAAATCCCCCCAGGGGGGATGGGGAATGGGCTCGAAAGAACCTATTCAGAATTATTTTTATTACCATAAGTTACAATATCAGAAAACTGATATGATGCCTCTTGATTCTTATATAGAATGAAACCAAGAGCTTACAAAGTGCAAAAATTAAAGATTTCAGTAAAAAAGGAAGACCCCTGGGGGGATTCAGAAGGCCCAAAAGTCACTTTCAAACAGTAGCTCCTCCTCTTTTCTGTTATACCTAATAAAAACCAGCAATATTATTAGACTTAAATATTCCCAAAAGAACTCTAAAAGTACCTTTGGGTCAGCCTACTTTTAACCAAAAAAAAGCTAAGTTAAAACTAGTTAAAAAAGGTAAAAAGGGAACCACGGAAAGCAAGATTTCCTTGGGATCTTGGATTTACTTTTAGGAAGCCAATATGATGTGCAATTATTTCTAGATTTATCTTTTATAACAGAAAACAGAAATCTAATGCATGCAAGCTACAAATTCTCTTTAAAATTCCATGCAAAAAGGACGATTTCCCTAAAGCTAGATCTAGAATGCTTATGAAACCTTTTAAGAACAAGATCTAGATTATGGGATTTGAGAAAATAGATCTATGTTAAATTTACTTTGAGATAATAGATCTAAACAATATCAAAGTTGTGAACAAAGTAACCATGTAAAATAATTGATTTTGAAGGAGGAAGAGGAGGAGAGAAATGCTGGTAGCCTTGAAGATCCACCGTGGAGCTTTCAGGTGGAATGTTGAGGGACTATGCCTTTGGAAGGGTTTGGAGAGAGTGAAGAAGCAAACTATATCAGCATCCTCTCCAATCTAGGAACTTGCAGCTCAGCTGAAATAAAAAAACTTGCTGAAATACTTGTGAGATCCGATTAGTACATACATAGAGATTCAGAATAACATAAATATAAACTTATAAAACATGCTAAATCTAGATCTCTCAACATGCATAAAAGGAAAGAGATGGCCAATAAACTTATTGAAAATCACCTTTCCTATCAAGATTATAATAATCTTATTATCAATCTTAGCAATGAATCCACAAGCAATCAACAAATTATGAACATAGATATAGGTTACCTCAGTAAAAAATGGCAATGATCATCCACACATACAATGACATAACACCGTCTTGCCTCCAAAGCTTCTCTTTATTTCAAATGAACAATAACAATAGTACAATATCAGCAGCACCTCAATCCCATTTCTAACCAGCTTGGAAGAGGAGGCTTATGCTTGGATATATACAAAAACCAGGAGATCCAGCCTAGGGGGGCACAAATCCCAAGGACATAGACCACTGTAGATGAAGGAAAGTCCATCAATGCCTGATCTATGTCTAGCTGAGCCAGATCTAAGTCTCACTGAGTGCAATTGTCAATCGGAGAGATGACCTGATTGACACCTCAACTTGTTGACTGAAGCATCCACCAAAACTCATCTAGATGAGCCAAAACGTGTGGAGGAGAGAGGGAAGGTGAAATTCCCCATAAAGGATGTTAAAGATCAAATCTAGATCTAATTTGATCACCTCCTTCAGTTAAGGATTTGTCAGATCCAGACAATCTGGCTCAGATCTGACTGATTTCAATCAAATCAGCTGAGAATCCACTGATCTATGATTCTGTATTTTCTCCATTATTCATCAATTTATTAGTTAAAATAATCAATAATTGATTTTTGGGGCTTTCTGACCTAAGTGATGGAAAATCACTCAAAACTAGGAAATAGTGGGTCCATGGGTTTACATGGTGCTCTTAGCTTGAAAATGAGCACCTACATGACTGAAACAGATTATTTGGCCCACTTTTATTACAAAATCAATTTTTCCAATTAAAATATTAAAAAATAGCCTAAGTTTTGGAAAAATTAAATTTTAATAAAAAACACTCAAAAAACTAAAAATTTGAAAAATTGAAAAACCTAGGGGGACTTAGACATGTTCATATGACTCGACCATGATGTCTAGCATGTTTATACATTGACACATAGACTCTAATAACCTCAATAGGCCTAAATGCCAAGCCGACCACCACAACTTTGGAGGTATGGAGTGAAAAACTCAGAAATTATCAGTCGTTTATTCAACAACCAATAATAACCAAGGGAAAAAACACCCTGGGCTGATCAGATTGATAAATAAAGTCTAAGAGACCGAGTCTTTTATAGACACTATCATGCTAGAACATTTATTACAATTCCCCCATGGGGTATGAACATGTTATATAGTACAACATAGCTTCCCAGAAGCAAGACTGAAGGTCTTCTGAAGTTTGAACAAGTTATCCTTGTCCAGTTCACCAAGATCAATTGATAAAAAACCACTAAGTACAACTGAGGTGGTAACAGATCCCTGGGCCAAAAATTTCAAGTTTTCAATTTTTTCAGTTTTACCCTAGTTTCCAGAAATCTTATGTTAGATCTATCTAAATCTGATTTATTTCCTATTTTAGTCAGTGTCGAAGCCTCTGCTAGGCTGAGCCGAGTTAGACTGACCCTAGTACCAGTTACTGTTGGCTAGATATGACCCTGCATCATTAAAAAACCCCTTTCCAGATCAATGTGCTTTTATCGAGGGAAAAGGTGAGACTGGGACACTCTTAATTGGCCAACAGGTGTGCGCAGGGCACACTTAATCCTCAGACAGGTGCGACTTCAGCCCATAAGCTCAGGTTGTGGCTGTTTTTGGATTCTGTGTGACCCCCTTGCTCATTTTTGGAAAAATCTCATGGCCCCCTCGCTGGATTTGGTCAGAAATGTGCATCCTGTCACAAAGAAGTTGTATTTAAGTTTAATTAACAGTAATTTTTAGTTTTTGAGGACTGTTAGTGCGGCCCAGCCGCCTCTATCCACCATTGCAGGTTTCTTTCAATTCCAGTTTTTATTTTCTACAAATCAATCCATGAACAATGTGTATATGCTAAATCAATCATTAAGGCTTAATAAAATGAACTAGTCTAACTAAAAGTAACTTAAAAATAACCATCTTGCTGCCCCCTTCCTCCTCTACCTAGTCATCTCCCTCCGGGGTATTCTGGGATACGACGAAGGGTAAGCTCGTATAGATCTAGGCACTCCATGGTACTTTTCCCAAACCACTAAAACTAGGTGACCTGGAAGGTAGAGGGGGTAGAGAAGGAGGGCTTCTCATGTCACTAAGCATCCTCCCTGTTGACCAACCTACCACTTGGGGGGTGAACTAAGGATATACATATGGGCTTAGTCCCATTGTGTTGAGAGCCCAACACCTTCTCTTAGTTGAAGAAGAATATCACTGAGAGGTAGACATTTAGTTAGGCCAACAATTTAGGATTAATCACCATACTTGCTTGCAAATTTATGTTTATGTTTTCATACAAAACCATGATATCAACTCTACCATGAATTCATAAACCATATTGCAACAACCACACACCAGAAAAAACAAGCAAACCAACACACCATACCAAATAATTAACCCAACTCAGTTCATGACACGGAGTAAGCCTTAAAATTTACCAAATTTACACTAAGTTCAATCAATTCTGCAGTCTTTGAGGACATAAGTCTCTAACTGCTTCAACTATGGGAATTACTTGGGCTTTTCCCAGAAACTCATTGTGAGGAGCACCACAGGAACCCCAAAGTAGCTGGCCGCTGAGAGGAATTGCCAAGCGAAACGGGAAATGACCCCTTCCGATTGAGTAGAAGCACCCATGAGGAACAAGCCAAGCATTGTCTTCTGGCAGTCTTGGTGGCCGAGAGACCACCTTCAACCCATAGGAAGCCATTGGAACGGGGGTCCAAATCTCATACCCACCAGTTTCATATAAAAAAGCAAACACAATTGATCCTCCATGATCTTCCTCACGCCTAAGAGGTGAACCACCACCATTTGGAACACTTGATTGGAATCGTTGAAACCGCTCTTAGTGATCTCCCACACTGTCAGAGGGCCACACAGCCTCTGATTCTGATTCAGACCCATATCAATTTGAACCAGACCTCCACACCGCACCATCAAGGCCCATGGCTAGTGCAAACCTAGATCCATTTTCCAACCTAACCTTAGTAAGTGGACCCATGTCCACATTACAACCTATCACCCACAAATTGGCAAGCGGTCTAAGAATAGTCATGTAGAATGTCATTAGCCAATTGCCACCAGCCATAGTGACCAGCCAAGCTGTCTCGGTGGTAACACATGGTGGCAATGGCCTCTCCACACACACTGCCCCTCCGGACACAGGGGGGCAATGCACCATCCACCTACATTGCCCCTACCATCACACATGGAGGGGAATGCCCCTGCCACCCATACCAACCCCCCCATGACACTTGGGGGCATTGGCCCATCCACCATGGTACCACCACAAGCACCCTCAGCCATGCAGATGCATTATGCACGTGCAAACCCCACCCCCATTGCGGCCCCATCCCACATCAACTTGGGGTCAAATATGCCCTTCATGGCTCATCTGAACTTACCTAACTTGGATAGATTAACGAATGACCCCATGCACCACCAAGCTTTCTAGCCACCCATGCCAACTAAGCTGCCATTAGACATCCCAAAGTTTGAAGGAAAAGTCGGGGAATGTCCCCAAAATCATATAATGACATTCCATCTATGGGGCTCATCCAATAGCATCGTAGATGACTCCATCAGGTTGAGGCTATTCCAACGCACCCTTATAGGTGATGTGGCCAAATGGTACATTGAGCTACCACGAGCCAAGTACCCTGACTTCAACTCCCTAGCCTTCATGTTCCTACATTATTTCCAACTCCCTGTCAAATATGATGAGGGGGTGGAGATCCTGTTATCCTGTCTCCAAAGCACCGCCACTCACATAACTGACTATATCCATGAGTGGCGGCGATATCGTAGCTTATGGAAGATCCAACTAGATGACATGATCTTCTTGGATTGGTTCCTTAAGACTTTTCTCCCACCCATCGCAAAGGATGTTGCATATGAATGTCCCCAATATGAAGAAGAGGCCATACTAAAGGCCCAACAATTTGATCTCATTCATGCCCAGTCTGGATACTTGTACACTGTCATTCTAGATGCTCCCCGTCCAAGTACCTCTTACTGCGATGCACCGGGGGCATCCCACACATCAAACGACATCATAGGGTCAGTCTCCCAACAACCACAGCCTCAACCAACACCACCTGCCATTGCACCACAACCAAGCAACATTGCTAATGTTTCTTACCAAAACCAAGATCCGTACTATGCTAGAATGATGTCCCAGTCCGAAGCAACAACTTCTTATGCACATCCTATGCCACCACAATAGGCTCAAGCCATGTCTTAGCCAATACAATAGTATGTAGGGAAAATTCCCACATTTGTGGCACTACCACCCTGACAAATATACTATGCACCACCAGTGCAACAAGTTCAAGCCCCCGCCCCCGCTCCACCCACTCCATTGGGACAAGTGTTTGCACAACAAAACCATCCCAACCAGCCTGCCCCCAACAATCAACAAGGGCAAGCTAGAAACAAGTAGCCCCGCAACCAAGGCAATAACCAACCACAGGGAGGTGGTCAGCAACCAAACCCTCCCATTAATTTTGTGGCTAATCGACTGGCCAAAAATCCCCCACAGTAGAATGCACCAAGACGCAATGCTCCATTGTGCACAAACAAACCTTGTACACTCTATGATGTTTATGGGAATTACACATTTAAGTGTCCCCTCATGGCTCGTGCTAAGAATGCCATTCAAAATGAGGCCCAACAGGCCGCCAATGCTCCCAATCAAGCCCAACCCAACTAGGCACCACAAGGACCTCCTCCCATGGCACTTCAAAACCCACTACCAGTCCAAGGATTGGTGGCAACCGCTCCCCTTCCCCAAGCCAATCCCAATGCTTTGGGGGCACCGCCTATGACCGCAACAGGTGTTCACCACCTCATGACCATGACCACTGAAGGGGTCAACTTACAGACTAGACGAAATCAGTATGGTACCACCACCGAACCTGCCGACTCATCAGCAGCATCCATGTCTAAGACAAATAACCTACCTCTCTAGTTAACCCCATTCCCATGCCCCCCCATACATAGAATCGCCAATAATTCCACAGCTAGAGCTGCAGTCAGCTATAGCGTTGTGGATGATTTGGCCCAAACTCCAACCACCATGTCCACTCTTGAGGTACTTAAAATGAGCCCAATGTAGCGAAAATACTTACTAGCCGCTCTAGGGGTAGTAGACCCCTCCGACTCCAAGTTAATCATGTTTGACACAGAGAACAGAGATTCTTACATGCCCTCCACTATTTCCTTCTAAATCCCGGTGTCCATCTGGAACTTGGTTGTGCACCAGTGTATAGTGGATGAGGGGGCATCCAGGTGCATCATGTCTACCTTGGTTTGGCAGAAGCTTGGATCACCAATTCTACAACCGTCATCCATGAATTTGTGGGCTTATGATGGACACCCCACTAAAGTCCAAGGAATCCTACCCCATGTCCCCATCACGTTAGCCATGAAGAGAGTCCTGATCGACATCGAAGTCATCAACACTCAACTGGACTACAACCTCCTCCTTGGGAGGAGTTACATGTACGCCATGCGAGCCGTCACATCAACTGTCTTCCGCCTCATGATGTTCCCCCATGAAGGGAATATTGTGATGGTTGACCAGCTCACCTACCATGATCCGCAAGGGTTAACAACACCTGCCAATATTATCCCTACCATCACCACCATTGATTCGCAAGCGGTGACCGCACATGCTAATGTCATCCCTGTAACAAACACTGTGGTTGAAAACACACCAGCCTCCCCAGCGTTGAATGTGGGACCTGGGTTGTTTACCAATCCTACCATGACGAATCCTTTCCTTTTGGTGTCACCACTACCGACACAAAACAAAATTGCAGACTTGTGCATGGTCTCATCAAGCACCGCTGCACCCAAACAAAAACCACAGCCACAATGCCAACAGCAGCCGCAATGCCAACAACAGCTGCAATGCCCCTAAAAAAAATCATGCTGGGGGCATCTTGCTCCATGAAAGAGGTCGATTCCCACACCGCTCTCTTCCAAGAATTCCGTGACATCTTCTCCATGGTCATACACTGAAATGCCCAGCTTAGATCCGTCCATTTTGGAACACCACATCGACACATGGCCTGATGTGGCACCCATCCGCGAGAAGCAACGGCCCATCCATCTATCCATAAAAAACAGGGTACCATTCATGTTTGCACAGACTTCTGTGATCTCAATTGGGCATGTCCCAAAGACAACTTTTCCACCCCGGTCATCGACCAGATCATCGATGCATGTGCTGGACATGAGGCCTTATCCTTCATGGATGGATTCTCTGGATGCAACCAAATCCAAATCTGGAAAGAAGACCATTACAAAATGGAATTCACAACCCCATGGGGCACATTCGCCTATCGATTCATGCCCTTTGGTCTTAAAAATGATGGAGCCACCTTCCAGCGCACCATGACATATTGTTTCCACGATTTAATTGACATCATCTTGGTCTACTTGGACAATCTCACCGCTCGATCACGAAAACAAGCACAACATATAGACGAATTGCGGCAAGTCTTTTTATGTTGCTGCAAGTACAACATCCGCCTAAACCCCCTCAAGTGCGTTTTCTGTGTCCCAGCAGACCATTTACTCGGATTTATCGTCTCCCACAAAGGGATAATGGTAGATCCCCTCAAAGTTGAGGCCATCCTTGATCTTCCTCCCCCAATAAATCAGCACCAAATAAAAATCCTACAAGGCAAAGCCAACTTCCTTCCTCGCTTTATGCCAGAATATGCAACAAAAGCCTATGGGTTCATCTGCCTGCTCTGCACAAAAATCCCCTTTGTTTGGGATCAGCAAGCACAAGAATCATTCGAGGCACTCAAACAAGCCCTGGCTTCTGCACCATTACTCTCACCACCAAATTTCACTCAAGACTTCATATCCTTTATGTGTCGGCCTCAGAAAACGTTATTGCTAGAGTCTTGGTCCAAGAAGATGATGCTCACCATGAGCACATGATTTACTACATTAGTCAGAAGCTAACAAGACCCCCATTACGATATTCACCTGAGGACAAATTGGCCCTCATCATCATCTTCTTAGCTCAAAAATTGTGCCACTACATCATTGCCAACCATACTTGTGTAGTGGCTCATTAAAACCCAATACGGTACCTCTTAAGCTGCCGCCTTCTACAAGGTCGATCAGCCAAGTGGGTAGTCATCCTCCAAGAGTTCGACCTAGAGTTTGTGTCTCCAAAAAGGACAAAGGCACTCACACTAGCCACACTCATGACCAATATGCCCCCATTAACCGCATCATCACTCCCCAAGGATGATCTCCCTGATGATTTCCTCTTCGTCATATCCACAGATGACCCATGGTATGGGGACATCCTTCTCTATTTACGAATGCAAAAGTTCCTAGTACACTTCAACCGTGAGGATAGGTGATGCATCCGAAATCAAGCCATTCACCACTTGCTAATTAGAGATGTTCTATATCGTCGAGGAATCGATACCATCCTACGACGTTGCCTCACCCATGATGAGGCTGAGACCATCCTGAACGATAGTCATAGCGGAGCCTGTGGTGGCCACCTTTTAGGCCTAGCAACCACCCAAAAGATTTTACATGCTGACTATTTCTGTCCCTCCATCTTCGCTGATTGCATAGAGGCATTCAAACATTGCCGCAGCTGTCATCTTTTTGCCCCAAAGGCAAGAACCCCCCCGCACCATTACATCCTGTAATCATAGTCAGGCCCTTCTGTAAATGGGCAATCGACTTCATGACCATCAACCCCATTTCGGCTAATGGCCACAAGTACATTATCGTGGCAATCGGTTACTTCACCAAGTGGGCCGAAGCCATGCCCACATTTGATTGCAAAGCTGAAATCGTAGCATGCTTCTTCTTCAACCATGTCATTACACGATTTGGTGTCCCAAAACAATTAGTCTCTGATCATGGGGCACACTTCCAAGACATCGTATGGGATGAATTATCAACCATGTTGAAATTCAAACACCAGTAATCTTCTTCCTACTACCCTCAAGGCAATGGAAAAGTTGAAGCGGTCAACAAAATCATCAAAACAATGCTCCAACAGATGGTAGGAAATCACAAAACCAACTGGCATCACATGCTATTCTCTGCCCTATGGGATAATCGCACATCCACAAAAATTGCAACTGGTTTCACCCCTTTCTGCTTAGTACATGGTGTTGAATCATTGCTCATTATAGAGTGCCAAATCTCATCTCTCCGCCTCGCGGTGGAAATCCTTCCTGATACTTCACCTTTAGAAGAACAGCTCCTCCAACTCGAGCAAACCATAGAAGACCGTCGAGCTGCCCTCTAAGCCATCGAAGCAGCAAAAACATGATCAAAGATCCAATATGACTCCCATGTCCACCCTTCCACCTTCAGCGAAGGTGATAAGGTCCTATTCTACGACCAACCCAATGATAAATTGGGCAAAGGAAAGTTTGAGTCAATGTGGTATGGCCCATATGTCATCCACCATTGCCTTGGAAAAGGGGCATACACCCTTATTGACTCTGATGGACAACTCTTGGATAACCCTCGCAACGGGCTCTACCTTAAGAGATTTTATGCTTAAAATCACCAATGAGTCGCTTCATTTTCTTTTCTTCTTTTTTCAACATTTTTTACCACAAGTCAGGGGCAGCACCATTAGCTTCTACTTCAAATTCACCCTGTTGGTCACTATGGGCAGACCCGGGTTTACTGCAATGTACCAACAACACCCCTAGCTCACTGGCCCTTTCGGCGACAGACCGCAGAGCGGCCTGAAGTCTCACCCGAAGTGATTCTAATGGGTTGGCCAAAGACTCAAGTGTCTTCGACCAGGTTCTGTAGCATCATGTGTGTGTCTCACAGCTCTTCTAAACCCGCGAGGTCTCTCTTTGCGATGCGTAGTTTCCTCTTACTCACAATGACTCTATCCCTTCTCGCATCGCTGCGTCCTGGGCAACATGTAAATCTCTCCTACGTTGATCCTTAACCTGCGGTATCGCACACCACAGCTCCTTTGATGGTGCGATATCGCCTCCCTGTGATATCCTACCACTGCGGCTCAGCGTACTTAGCGTTACTTGTGTTTGACTTATAGGAATCAACATACAAGGCTGCTTTACACTACGACTCTTAAATGTCTTGAGTGAACATAGACAAACTCTTATACATAATACTTAAATACTTCAACCTGCATTTATCCTTCTATAATGCTGTGAACTGAATAACACATACATACATTTAACTGTAAGAAAAGTTCACGTAATGAGTGATAGATACAACAAGTAAATACAATCACATGAATCAATCACATAACACTTTGATTTTACATGGTTCACTTCCAGGGTAGAATCTACGTCCACAGAACTGTGTTTTATTTTATCTTGAGAGAGTACACAGTTCTGCTGCAACCTGTGTGCAGCTAGAGATCTTCTGGGTAACTCCGCACTCACTGCCTGGAGCCCTTCTCTCCTAGATCTCTTCTCTATCTCTATATTGCATTCTTACAATATTCTCTCTCTCTCTCTCTCTCTCTGTCAATCCCTGCGGATTGTTACATACATACTCCTACGAGCCAGCTACTGGTTACAGTAAGATACTACAGACTGAATACAGAACCAGCGCGCTAGTGCCTATGAGCTAATAGATCAACTGACTCTCTAATTGTTTGACTAGATAAAATGACTCAATGGCTAACTGGCTAACCTTTTACAATACAAAATACATCCCTTTATAGGCGGCCTGAAGGTCTCGCCATTACAACACTGTGGGCCTGTCCCAACAGTAACCCAAAAACCCTAACTAGTGACAGTCAGCATATCTGTACTTGGGGTAGCCGCTTTCCATCACACCACTGCTCTCTATAGTCTTCCATGCTTCCCGACGCTGACCATTGGTACTGTGCACCGCTTCCTTTTCTATCCTTCATCTTCAATACCTTGGCCTCATTGCTCCTTTTCCTTTATGAGGGTAGCTGAGCCCTCCTATCTTCCGCCACTGCCTTGAATGCAGTGGGTGAGCTCTCTCTTCTCGGCTGCTACCTTGAATGCAGTGGGTGAGCTCTCTCCTCTCGGCCACTCAGGTACTGTCGTCTTCTTTGACTTCTCTGTCCCGATAGTCATAGTTTCCAGCTCTTCTCTGTAGCTAGAAACATGCTACGGCGTCGTATCTTTACCTTATCTCTTATACCTTTTCCAAAACTGTCTATCTGTCAAAATGGCACCTTTTCCTGTAGTTGCGGGGCCCTACTCCAATAGTCCCCTAACACTTACTTATGGCTCGTCCCCCAGCCACTACCAGTGGGGTTCTCCTACTGTAGCTTCTCCTTGGCTTCCTGCAAAGTCTACTTAAATTTGTCGCGAAGTCCTGCGACTTCGTTCTGCATAGCTTCTGTAACTTAGTTCGTTGGGCTCTCTTATCTTTCCTTCCCTTATTGTCATGCTATCGCTCTCGTCACTTGCGAGACCTAAAGGATCTTAAGCTTTTGAGAATCCTTCCACAGATATCCTTTCGTCTTTATCTGGGTTAGAAATTTTATCACAAGGAAAATCTGTATCCTCCAGCCTTCTCAAATATTTCATTCAGTCTAGATCCTTTCGTACCAACTATACAGACCTTGAATTCCATTCCAAGAACCTTCGTTCCTTTCCTTTTTCCTTTTGTTTTTCTGTGTCTCGGATGCCTGTTTCTTGGTCCTTTCTCCTTTCCATGAGATCTTCTGGGAAACTCCATGTGCATAATTAGGAGCCCTTCTCTCTTATATCTCATTTTTACTTTCTTCCTGCCTGTAGGTTTCTTCTTATCAGGCTTCGGCTTTGCTTTCCTATCTTCATTGATTTTCTCGTCTTCCTGCTTCTCTGCAGCAAAGAATTTGATGACATCTTCTACATCCGGAACTTGACTCCTCATCCTTGGCAGTTGTCTGGCCTGTAATGAACTTGGTTTCATACTCTTGAGTGGTGTCGCCATAACGGACACAAGGCCTCCACGCTCGAACCTTTCCAAGATGTCTTCTAGAGGTTCCTCCTTAGACAGAACCCACTCGGTGCAATACTTTGGTTATGTGTCTGTGCGAATGTTGATCTTCTTAATTTTGATAGGCTCCATGATAGCTGGAGTCTCTAGCTTTGGTCCATCAACATCGCGAGTCCCTTCTGAATTTGGGATGTTGATTTTGCGAGGATCCTCATCCTCCTCCTCTGGTTCTGATACAAAGTTATAACACTCTAGCGCCTCTTCTAACAGGATGGCCCATTCAGGTTGAGCTGACACTGATAGGGTACAATCCTCAAATATCTTAATCTTTATTACATCTAGGGCCTGATCAACACTTGGATACTCATATTCAAAAGTGAAGGTGAGTAGAAAGCTGTCTATCATAAGTGGCCATGTAGTCATTCCCTTGCGCAATTCAGTCTCTGTGTACCAGTTCTTTGGAATTTGATCTAAAGTGTGAATGAATCGGTGAACCCATTCATCCTCGGGAATGTCCAACCAATTCCATTCACACATTTGAATATGTGACCTGGGGTCACTTTCTCTTGTGTATCTCTGCTGGACATACTCTCTGTCGGTAGAGAATTTGATCGCCATCAATCTCTTAAGATCATCCCATGATGCGATATTCTCTTTATGTGCATACCACCATCTTGCAGGTGTGGCTCGTACTGCAAGGTCTATAGCTGTGATCCTTTGCTCGTGAGGAATTTGTTGTTCAAACTGCGTGAGAAAGTCCTGGATATCTGTTAGACCATGAAATGATGGAATCTCATTGATCTTTGTGCCAATCCATCGCAGTGACTTAGTCATGTATGCACATCTGCACGCTGAGACTTTGTAAAGTTTGTTTTGCCAATTGTATAGACCAACATCCGAATCCGATGCACATGAGCTGTCGCATCGCCAACAATGTTCCCTTCTGTGGTTGGATTGATGTAGTCGCTCTGGTTCGCAGTCATCTGAGAGAGACTCTCCATGTTACGTGCCTCTTCCTCTGCTCGGATAGGTTCAATGTATCTAGGACCCTGAAGAAGATCTAACGGTGCGATGAACTGGATCTGCGCATCCTCAAAGGTCATTTGTCTTCTCTTTAAGTCGATAATGGCCATGTTACCAATCGCCCAATCAATGCCTAGTAATTTTGGATATGGTCTACTATCACCAATAATTTCTATAACTTCAAAGTCCACAGAGCTTCGAACTCCGTCAATGTCAACTGGCACCTGCGGTAATTGACCTAGGGGTGATATCCACTGCTGATTAGCTAATCTCAGATGGATAGGCGATCTGACTAACTTAGGGCTACCCATCTGTTCCCATGTCTACTTAGTCAAAACATTTACCTCTGATCCTAGATATAGGATCACCTCATCCATTTCAAATTCTCCAACCTGTGTTGTGAGTCACATCTCTCTTCCTGTTCTTGTATGTCCCACAATATTGTGAACAGCACGATGTGCACTGCTCACGGAAGAAGATGGCTGACACTGATCTATGATGCACTGAAGCTCTCCGATAGCTTGCTCATTTCTCACGAGTTTTAAACAACTCTACAGGAAGGATTGTACACTTCCTATCAACTCGTCCTCATCGCAAGTGCCCGATGTGGTAGCTTGTGATATCTATACAGGGCTAACGCCACAAGGTGCTTGCTACAGTACGCCCCTAGACAGTGGTACCTACGATCCTGATTGCATAGGGTCATCAAAAAAAAATCTTAGCTTCCTGAAATGTATGTTTATTCTTCTGTAGGTCAAGTGGTGTTGCTTTGTTAGGAGCTTTGCGCACCCACTCCTGACCTGTGTTCTTTTCACTATCCTACGATGTCCCACTAGTGGAAGCGCCGCTGCGAGTCACAATGTTGACTCTCGGTTCTGGTTCTTCCTGCTCAGCAGCAATAAGATGGATGTTCTGGTGTACTGTTGGCTTAGGTTCTCTGATCTTAGCTATCAAGGTAGGCCATTCTTCTATAGCGTGATCGTAAGATTTGCAGTAGTTACATGTCATAGTAGTGCTCTGACAGTTCCTAGCATAATGTACTACAACTCCACAGTTGTAACAAGTAACCGGTCCATGACCATGGCCAAATCCTTCTCCATGGCCAAATCCTCCTCCATGTCCTCGTCCTATGAATCCTCCTCCACTACCAACATGAGCCGGATCATGCTGTGGTCCTGTTGCTGGACCCTATGTTTCTGATTGGACTCTGTACAAGTCTTGCCTGCCCTCGACCATGAGATCATAGGCTCAGCAATCGTGTTCATCATGGCCTATGGACTTGCAGAAGACATAGTATAAGTTCTTAGGTGTCTGCACGTACTTCTGAAGTAGAGGGCATTGCTGAGGTGGGTGTCCTCTTGTTTTGCATATTTCACACCACTGCCCGTGGGTCTGTGGTAAGGGGTTAGGAGCCCTAGTTGCTAGATATTCTACAAATACTGGACAGTTGTCTTTAGTATGGCCTTGTGCTTTACAATTTACGCACCATATGTCTTGCGCAACCTCTTTCCCTTTCTTAAGCTCATGCAACTGTAACGTGAGATTAGCCAACTGGTTTTGCAGGTTTGTCATACCTGTGCTGGTTTCAGCTAGAGGTGAAGCCTCTAGTTTCATCGCCATCTCCAACGCGTCATCCTGCGTCTGGAGTTTCTGTTGCATTAATGGCAGTCTGATGTGAGGGAGAAAGGCTGCAATAAACCATTCCTTATGCTGCTCCGGTGCAAACTCAAAGCTGACTTGGTCTATAAGGGCTTTGAATTTCTGATCGAAGTCCCACACAGACTCTGTAGGTAACTGTTTAATGTCTTTGAGCTCTGTAATGCACTGTGACTCAGACTTAGGTTTCTTAAACTCTCTAATCATGGCGGTCCTGAACTGGACAAGTGTTCTGGGTACCGATGTGGCATACTTCATATACCATGTTAGGGCTCGTTCTCTCAGTGTGGTGACCAACTGTAGAAGTTTAATATTATCATCATGGATTGCTTTAATGGTCCACACAGCTTCTCTGGGTCCTCTGCCCCTGTACCCTTAAAGATAGGTAGAAACCAATGCTGCTCTGGGTCCTCTGCCCCTGTACCCTTAAAGATAGGTAGCTTCATATCATCCCCCATTCTATTTCGACATGGTGGATGTTGATTTGTTGTGTTACTACCACTCGACGGTGTAGGTGGAGGTGATGTAGAGGTAGTATGTATTGTTTGGGAGCTACTAGATGGAGTTCCTATGGGATTGTTCTGAGTCCCTATCTGTTTCTGTGGGGTATAAGGGTGGTAAGGGATACCCTCTTCTGTTCTACCTGTATGGCTATGAATCTATTGTCTAGTACTATCTGAACTGTCTTCAAATATGGGAGATCTGAAATCTACTTTGTATTTCTTTCCACTACGTGTACGTCCAATGTCATCGAAATCACTCTCAAACTCTTGTGACATTACAATTTGTTAACTTATTGATCTAAAACCATATCCATTAATCCTTTTTCATGTAATAACATCTTAATGGACAAGTTTAAATATTTTAGGTACTTACCGCGATATCCTTTGAAGAAGTACCACTCAGCCTCGCTGAAGCTTTTTCTCTGTTCAACTGCAAACTCTGTAACAAAGCCTTCTAGCACACTTGCAAGCCAGAAGTCGACTACTCATGTAATGGGATTGTCTATGCTCTTCACGGTGTGAATCAGCTCCAGTGTCCACACGATGTTTCTTTCCTTTCTGAATATATCCTGACTAGTCAGCTTTGATAACCAGTCATACAGCTCATTTCCATAGGTCGCAAAAAATATCATGTGCAGGTTTGTGTAGATATATTTTTGCAACCAGTCCTCTGTACTCAGTCTAGGACTCTTGTTCTCTTTTGCAGAAAACTCTTTCTTGTTAGACACAAGCCACTAGTTGACTTCATCTCTAGAAGGATGCCAACAGAAAATTAGCTCTGTAATGTGTTCAAATCCGGCAACGGAACCATTTGTTAGTCGCTATGGGAAGACCCGGGTTTACTGTAATGTACCAACAACACCCCTAGCTCACTGGCCCTTTTGGTGACAGACCGTGGAGCGGCCTGAAGTGTCACCCGAAGTGATTCTAATGGGTTGGCCAAAGACTCAAGTGTCTTTGACCAGGTTCTGTAGCATCCTATGTGCGTCTCGTAGCTCTTCTTAACCCGCAAGGTATCTCTCCGCGATGCGCAGTTTCCTCTTACTCGCGATGACTCTAGCCCTTATTGCATCTCCGCGTCCTGGGAAACATGTAACTCTCTCCTATGCTTGATCCTTAACCTTTGGTATCGCGCACCACAGCTCCTTTGATGGTGCGATATCCTATCATTGCAGCTCAACGTACTTAGCGTTACTTGTGTTCGACTTACAGGACTCAACATACAAGGCTGATTTACACTGCGACTCTTAACTGTCTTGAGTGAACATAAACAAACTCTTATACAAAATACTTAAAGACTTCAACCTGCATTTATCCTTCTATAATGCTGTGAACTGAATAACACATACATACATTTAACTGTAAGCAAAGTTCACATAATGAGTGACAGATAAAACAAGTAAATACAATCACATGAATCAATCACATAACACTCTAATTTTACGTGGTTCACTTCCAGGGTAGAAGATACATCCATAGAACTATGTTTTATTATATCTTGAGAGAGTACACAGTTCTGCTGCAACCTGTGTGCAACTAGAGATCTTCTAGGTAACTCCGCACTCACTGCCTGGAGCCCTTCTCTCCTAGATCTCTTCTCTATATCTATATTCCCTTCTTACAATATTCTCTCTCTCTCTCTATCAATCCCTATGGATTGCTACATACATACTCATATGAGCCAGCTGCTAGTTACAATAAGATACTATAGACTGAATACATAACCAATGCGCTAGTTCCTATGAGCTAACAGATCAACTGACTCTCTAATTGTCTGACTAGCTAAAATGACTCAATGGCTAACTGGCTAACCTTTTACAATACAAAATACATCCCCTTATAGGCGGCCCGAAGGTATCTCCATTACAACACTGTGGGCCTATCCCAACAGTAACCCAAAAAACCTAACTAGTGACAGTCGGCATATCTGTACTTGGGATAGCCACTTTCCGTCACACCATTTCTCTCTGCAGTCTTCCATGCTTCCCGACGCTGACCATGGGTATTGTGCACTGCTTCCTTTTCTGTCCCTCATCTTCAATACCTTGGCCTCATTGCTCCTTTTCCTCTATGAGGGTAGCTGATCCGTCTTGTCTTCTACCGCTGCCTTGAATGCAGTGGGTGAGCTCTCTCTTCTCGACCACTGCCTTGAATGCAGTTGGTGATCTCTCTCCTCTTGGCCGCTCAGGTACTGCCATCTTCTTTGACTTCTCTGTCTCGATAGTCATAGTTTCTAGCTCTGCTCTGTAGCTAGAAACATGCTACAGCGTCGTATCTTTACCTTATCTCTTATACCTTTGCCAAAACCGTCTATCCACCAAAATGGAATCTTTTCCTGTAGCTACGGGGCCCTATTCCAACACACCCAGAACCTGTTCGAGACACCTCTCACACCTCTAGACCCAAATTTCTATCTCCTTATGAGACCATTGTCTCATGTTTAACAAGTCAATTTTGGGACCATTTCCCACAAGTCACCTCGATTCACGAGCCATGACATGACTATGCGAGTTTCTATGGACCGGTACTCGTATCAAACTTCCCGACTGCTACTCATACAAGCTGTCGGGAAGCTTCCTGTTAAGGATTGTACCATACTTTTATTTTTGTATTTATAATTGTCTTTTTCACCACACCTTAAGTGAAGATCTGGACCATCTTCCACAAAACCATTTTTTCTTCTTCCATGTATTTGACATAGAAGTGTCGTCAGGCCACTGCTCATTAAGGAATGTAATTTTAGCTTTTCTTTTCTATTTTTAACACATAGATTTTCTTTTCTTTTTACCGCCCTTTACGCGGACCTTTGGACCACTATCCACAAAATGATTACTTTTATTGCATGTATTTGGCATATAAATGCCTCCGAAATTGTACTCACATCGCATGTGGTCAATTTCATACACCACAACACACACACACACTCTTCTGACCTCTGTCTGAGAGCCACCTCAATTTGCATGCTTCTGTCACACCGACTCACGGGCCTCTGCCACAATATATCCCACGCATGTATTGGTATGCTTTAGAGCCTTCTTCTCCGTCCATACTGCATGGATGACCTTTGGACCTCTTTCCACTGTCCCGATATGGGGCACCACATGTGTCACCCTCGGTTGACCACATTGGAGTTTCATTTAATCTCTTTTCTGACTCCTTAAAACAATGAAAAGATCATCGAGCACAGCTACTTCCTTTCCCACTCGCTAAAGTATAGGAAAGAGCGTCTACATCATCTCATTTATCTCCTTTTGCGAACCATGTAGACCATTTCATGAAAAGGACCTCCTTGGCACACTCAAGCCAAGACCGTCCCCCTCTGCATACTTTTGTGCTTTCTCGAGCAGAGGGGCCACACTTTATGAAAAAGCTCACCACTAGTTGTTGTTAAGCTCTTTTCCAGTCGTCTCAACAAGAAAAGGTCACCAAGCAAACTTGGTTTCGTTCATGCTCATAAAATTATTTGAATGACCGTCCAATCAGTGTAGTTTTAACCTTTTCCAGCCTGATTGGACTACCAACGGTAAAGAAGTCTCTCATCCCCTCCAGGATGGGTGAGCTCTCCTATGCATACTTTTATCCTTTTTTGGGCACAGGAGACTACCAACGAAAAAGAGCCCTCACTGGAGTCTTCTTCATGCTTTCAGACTCTCTAAATTGAAAGCACCATCGAGCACTTACCTTCTCGGGCTCACCAAAAATCCATGAGATCGTACCACAATGGTGTCCCTAGACACCATCCCACATTGGGTCACCTTTGTTCAGAGTACTCTGCAATGTGTCTTCCTTGGATCCCATCAGTATCAAAAGTTTCCACCTCCTCCAAGTATTTCCCATCTGCAGCAACATTCCCGATATTACAGCTATGATCCCATTCCCTTGAGTTAAGTTTCATTTGGTGCCTGGTCCACCTTGCCGTCATACTTTGAACAAAGGAAGTTTGAGTCTCCCACTCCCTCGCTGCTTTTGTTCATTTTTTCCCTTCCCTCCCCTCCCCCCCAATTCAATGAGTTAGTCCATAAATTGCTTCACACCTTTCGGTTATCCCTTGCGCTCTTGGTCAAGGAAACATCATTACCTTGACTAGGGGCAAGTCTCCCTCTGTCGACACCAACACACATATTCCAGAGCATAGACCGAGAGGTCCCTGTACCTTGGTTTCATTTACATCATTGATGAGTTCCTTGGAATACTTAAGAGGAGTCCTTAGTGTCTCTCGGGGTGGTTGTTTCTCACGTGCTCGACTTCAACTCCATCATCGCATCATTGAGATTCATATAGGGTTTGTTCCACACAGTACTTGGTCGAAGACCTTGGATGTCACCCTACTCTAGCACATTGGTGAGTCCACTCGAGGGACCTAAACAGGTTATGTCCCTTGTGATTTTTGGGTTGCATTGGAGACAGTGATTTGAAGCCCCGGTAGTGCTTCGATATACCTTTATGATTGATGCAACATACTTGTACCATAGAGACTCTGACTCTCAATCAGTCAGTCCACACAGCTATGTACCAGATCCAACAGACTGTCAATCATGAAGATGTAGCATTCCATGAGAATTCCATGGGTCCAATGTACCATATCAGTATTGTATTTAGCCTCACATGAGAGGCAACCAGGATTGTAACATCAATTGTATATGATCGGCTCTTGTATTTTAGAGCATAGATCAAATGATTGTTTTGACATTGTCATGAGCATGGGAATGCCTGCCTCATCCATATACATGTCACACATTTGTTGTATCTCTCCCATTGATGGGAACCAAATTAATACAAAAACCAAAATCCACCATGCCCCAGCCCCGGAAGCACCACCTCTCTACATCAAATCCTATGATGTACGTCGGCCATATGTTGAGCTCCTACCCTCACACATCAAGGGGCAATTTGTTAACCCAAAAATCCCCCGCATAGCTCTCTATGGCCTACACCACCCAAGGAAAGCATCTCACAACACTCATTTCACCCCATAAGACCTTCCATTTGACCCCCACACCTCCAAAAGAACCCAAGGATGAAGAAAAGGGCTAAAAACCCCAAAAAAGAGCCCAAAATAGCCCCCTAGGAGCTAAAGCCCTTAAAAAGGGGCTAAAACCCTAAAAGGGGCTAAAGTTAGGGCATAAGGGGCTAAAGGCCCAAAAAAGGGGCTACAGCCCTGACCAAAGGCTTAAAACCATAAAATCCCTTGGAAAAATTATAAAAGGACGGTGGGGGTCACTCTCAAAACACTCCTCACTTGCCTATTGTTATGCTACCCATGGATGCTTTGCGACCTTTGCCTCTCAAACCACCCACTCTCCCTCTCCTCCATCTCCATTTCATCAAGCCATTGCTTCCCAACCAAGATAGAGGTGCTCCCATGAGCTAGGGCATGGTGGCCCATTTCCACCTAAGTGGGGTACAATTTCTTTTCATGTTTGTTTACTTGTTTAGATTTCTAACTCATATTTTTTGCAGGTTCTATTTGATGACATTGTTTGCAGGTTTTCCATTGTAGTATCTTAGGTTGCTTGCATTTGTTATGCAACCAAATCCCAGATATAGCATAAAAAGAGTAGAAATAGAAAATAGGAGAGTAATCCACGCCTAAAAGATGAATAGAAGAGATAAATATCAATCCCGTTCGAGGGAGGAACCTCCTTACACAATGTACAAGACAATAGAAGATGATATGATGATAAAATGAGAATATCTCCTTCCTATATATAGGAGATACTGGTGTATAATAACAACTAATAAACCCACTATTAGACCCCAATCCTACATAACTAATATTTAATGCCCCACAATATAGGGGGTAATGTGCCACACTATATGGTGTAATGTGTCATCAATAAGGGCTTAAAACTCCCCTCCCCTTCAACAAGTGTTGTCCTCAATGCTGAAGTAGTTTTGGATGCTGCTGTATAAAGGACTCATATTCCCATGTTGAATATTCTATGGGTAAGTTCTTCCATTTAATGAGATACTCTGAAATTTATCGATTTCGAAGCTGTCTAGTTCGTATTTCAGTAATTCCCGCAGGCTCCAAGATGATTTTTCCTTCCTCATCAAGTTCTGGTAACATCGTTTGAACTGGTAGCTTGTCACCGATTACCTTCCTTAAAGAAGAAACATGGAAAACTGGATGGACTCATCAAGATGCAGGTAGTTTCAATTTGTAGGCCATACTATCAATATTTTGTAACACCTTGTAGGGACTGTAGTATTTAGGTGATAATTTATTATCCTTCTTGGTGTTATTAAGGGACATCTGCTTGTACAGTTGTAGTATTAAAAACACCCAATCCCCAACATTAAACCTCAATTCACTACAATGCTGATCTATTTGTTGTTTCATTTGATTTTGTGCTAGATTCAGGCAATCCTTTAAGAGTTGAAGAACTTGTTGTTGATGCTCCATGTGGTCTTCCACTGCTTGAACCTTAGAGTCTCTTAGTCAATATGTGGTGGATGGTGGATGGTAGCCATATAGTGCCATAAATGGGTTCATTTTGGATGATTTATGGAAGGAAGTATTATACTACCATTCTGCCAATGGTAACCACTTGATCCATTATGTTTGTTTATCAGCTACAAAACATCGAAGATACCCTTCCAAACATTTGTTTACTATATATGTATGTCCATTAGATTGTGGAAATTTAACCCAAGAGATAGAACAATTACATGTAGAAATAATAGATCAATGCTATATGCAATGATGCTAAGAAGAAGCACAGGAAATAGATCTTGCTACTAAGAATTCTCACAAGCATACACAGGAAAACTATAGAGAAGAAAAGAGACTAAATCACATGAATGAAGAGATGAATATTGGTGTGTATCCTTCCATTGAATAATGATTAATGATAGTGTACATAAATAGTACATCCCTCATAGGAAAATCGAATTGTATGGAAACAACTCATAAAGCTCAAAAGGCTGACTTACCAAAATATAGCGAAACCCCCATAGGTGGATAAAGCACTTAATAAATCTATCAAGGACCTCACGAGTTGGAAAAAGCATGAGTGAGTTGTCAAGAAGATGGAAATAACATGCTAATCCTAGAAAATGGAGAAAAACTAATGGAGGATGGGTTGGAAACAAAAGCTCCCAGTTTCCTAGTTGACTAGCTTTTATCTTATCCATAGGAAAGCAGGAAAAGCAGAATAAAGCAGAATCTACTGTAAAGTCCTATATACTAATTCTGGATGTTCAAAGGGTGGTCAAGATCAACCTAGAATTGGAAATAAATGATTCCTAGGATATAGATGGCATGTATTGACTTTAAGGTGCAAGTGGATGCCAACTAATTAAGCTAGTGGGTGAATAATTAATCAAATAATGATTAATTATTTTATCCTAAGTTGCGAGTGGGTTTAATATATCTACACCCCCCTTATAAGTCTAACTTTATGATGGTATGACAAAAAATATGGATGCATATGGATGCATATAGGGCCCAGCAACAAGGCTATGGTCACCCTTTAACAATTATTATGTCTAGAAAAGTGACGAAAGAGGCAAAACCACACTACTAAATTTCGATCCAAAATCCGACGGTTTTTTCCGACGGCGCGTGGATTTTTTCTTTTAACCGTGCCAAAAATCAGGAAGATAATTTTTTTTTTGAAATGGTGGTGATAAGCGTCGCTTAAGCGACGGCTAGGCTTTCAAGCGTCGCTTAAGTGACGGATATCCTCCTAAGCGTCGCTTAAGCGACGGCGCTTAAATTACTCATTCATTTAATAATGTCTTATCAATCATTTAATAATTTGTCATAATTGGTTAATTATTTAAAATGGAAAGCGACGCTTAAGACATTATCCCACACACACTAAAATGGAAAGCCTAGGTTCATTTTTCATATAAATAGATGTACGGCTAGGTTCATTATCTCACACACTGAGTCTCGCACTTATCTCTTGGTTAAGAAGTGCGAAATTCCTAAGGGTTTTTTTTTGGCGTTGCTCTTTTGTGGGGATCTTCCCACTTGGTCTTGGATTTTGGCTTTGCTCTTTTGTGGGGATCTTCCCACTTGGTCTTGGATTTTGGCGTTGCTCTTTTGTGGGGATCTTCCCACTTGGTATTGGATTTTGGGGTTGCTCTTTTGTGGGGATCTTCCCACTTGGTCTTGGCCTATTTTGGCCTTGCTCTTTTGTGGGGATCTTCCCACTTGGTCTTGGATTTTGGTCTTGCTCTTTGGATTTGGTTCTAACCCTTGTGGAAAAGATGACTCATCATATACTTGGGTTTGCTCGTACTTTGTTCTTAGGGTTTGAGTAATAAAATGTCACGTAACAATGATGTTACAGGTCATCAAGATCCAGCAGAACAAAATCGACAATTGCTTGCTAGGTTGTGGGAGGGAATGGAAAGAAGGGGTGATGGAAAATGTTATTGTCCTTGCAGTCGATGTAGGGGCTTTAATACGAGAAGGTTACTGATCAAAACAGCTAAAAGACATTGTAGAGAACATGGACATGTTGAGGGGGGGCATGAATATCATCCATTGGTAAGTCAATATAATTCATGATTATATATCATTCGGTCTTTATATTGAGAGTTTTTGTAATTGTATATTGTATCATTTTTATTTTGGTTACTTAATCGACATGACTAACATTTGTTGTTTGATGTTTTAATTGTAATTATAGAGCAAGGGCCTCCTAGGGTTGTTCCGAACATGGAGAATGTGGTAATTACGCAGGAACAACTAGTGCAGGAGGAACGTCAATATACAGGTCCTGCGAATACTGATCATGATCAAGTTAATGATGACATGGAATTATACGATGATCATGATGATAACATAATTCAAGATGATGGTGCAAATTCATTAATCAATGATGCATTTAATGTTAGAATGGACGATGATCAACCTCATGCGCCGCCAATTGATGACTTTGAAGATCTTCATGATTTACCTACACTTGAGAAGGCAGACGAACCGCTTTTTGAAGGCTCCCGCATAAGTGTTCTCTCTGCTATGTTGCTGATAATGAACTTGAAGGTTAAGCATGGTTTTTCAAACACAACCATCATGCTGGTGTTAAGGTACGTATGTGATTATATGTTTCATCGATCGCATATATATGCTTTGATTTATGTTGCTATAATATTTGTATTGTTATACGTACTTCATGATAAAAATAAATAAGGATGTATTTGTTGTCGTTAATATTATGCTCTTCAAATATTTATACTAACCATTTTTTTAAAATTTGTTGTAACAGTTTGATAGGCGAGTATTTTTTACCGCCATCAAATAAATTACCTCGCACATACCGGGATTTAAAAAAAATCATGAACTATGTTGGAATGGACTATCAAGCAATTGATGCATGTCCTAATGATCATATTTTATATTATAATCAGTATGAGTTTGCAACAGAATGCCCTA
>LPNX011049227.1:3957-17233 GCA_001517045.1 Pseudotsuga menziesii
GCTTATCCAGACTTTGATAGAGTCGGTTGGAAGCCAGGTAGAGATCTGCATATAAGTACATTTTTCCAACAACATCGAGATGGCGAAGGCGTTTCTGAGGTCGTCCATGTGCTCACAAATGACATTCAATATGTCCTTAGTATTCATCTCAATGAATTCTTGGAGATCGATGTAGACATCTTCATCGGAGTCCACCTCCTCGATCATGTGTTGGAGCTGCTCCTCCGTAACATTCAGGAAACTGAATTGACTCATGATGCTGTCCACCTCTCTGAAAGATACCCTCCCATCTCCATCCTCGTCCAACGAGTTGAATATATTTTCAAGTTCTTAAATCTGTGAGAGCATCTCCTGCTCACTTGAAGGTGCCACGGACGTGTTGTGTTGCTCGGTCGACATGGCAGATATTTCAATATCTGTTCTTAAACTGCATGTATATGTCCTTCATGTCTATGTATATATACACAAAGAGATCGTTTGTGAAAGATGAACGAATATTTTGAGGCTGCAAAATTAATGAATAATACCTTTGTCTCTTTAGTAAATATCTAGCCATTGGAAACGAGAAATTAGGAAAGTGTTTGGAAAACATGCATGGTTCTTCCTTTTAAATATTCACGGAAGGGACAATGATGATGTCATGGGTGTCCAAATTTGCAGAGATCTAGCCATTGGAAATGAAAAAGTAGAAGGAAGTGTTTTGAATGAAGTTCTTCCATTTAAATGCTCACTCATGGAAGGAACAAAAATGAGATCATGGGCGTCACAAAGAGATGGACATTTAAAAAAGACTTGCCATGTTAACCCAATCAGCTTTTGGATTCTCAACAACAAAGGATAACACGTTCATAACAGTTTCCCAATCCTTGCAATGTTTGAACTGTCAAAAAAATAAAAGGTAGAACGTTCATATCAATTGCCCAAACCTGGAAATGTTAATATTTTTCAAGCAAATAGTATAACAAACTCAAGGAGAAAATTACTACAATTAAATGCCCTTTCATACAAATACCATATATGATGTGAAGTATGGAGTGTGTTCAGATGCCCAGTGTATTAGGAGAATTTCAAGTCTCTCTAAAAGTTGTACATTACATTATATGTACAACTTTTAGAGAGTGAAAGTGTGTTCACATGCCCAGTGTATTAGGAGAATTTCAAGTCTCTCTAAAAGTTGTACATGACATTATATGTACAACTTTTAGAGAGTGAAAGAGTAAAGTTGAATCTAGGCTGAAAAATCTATCCCAAAAGTTAGATTTCATGAGCCGACTCTAGATTGCCACTTCGTTTTAACCAATGCCAAACAAGAGATGGTCATCATCCCCACGACCATCGCCCACAACTGCAACTAGCTTAGATCCAGCTTTACCCGGCTCTATCATGCGCTGAGAGGGATCAAATATTTCGAGGTGCAAACCCTGCTTCAACAATTGCACTCCAAAAAAGGGTTTGCACCTCGAAATATTTGATCCTTCTCATATGATCGATATGAGAAGATGGGAAAGTGTGTCGGTGTGTCAAAGAGGAAAAATGAAGAAGAGAGACTAAAATCACTTTGTTTGTAATATGTGTTATATTCAATATGAATATCAAATATATATGTTTTAAAACAATATCTCCATCATATCACATTCTTCTTATTCACCTTATTACATTGTTACATTGTTATTCTTAAGCTTCTTTCATGTAATTTTATAATGTAAAAATTGGATTATAAAATATTCTACTGTAAAATTCAATTGCAAAAATAACTAAAAACATATACATAATGTGGATCATCTAAAATATTAATGTTGCCGCCCACGACTGGAATTAGCCTAGATCCAGCTTTACCCGGCTCTATCATGCGCCGAGAGGGATCAAATATTTCGAGGTGCAAACCCCGCTTCAACAATTGCACTCCAAAAAAGGGTTTGCACCTCGAAATATTTGATCCCTCTCGGCGCATGATAGAGCCGGGTAAAGCTGGATCTAGGCTAGTGATAATGATGTGTAGTATATGTATTCCAAGTGAAAGTCCCAATTAAATATTAATCCCTGAATTTGTGGATCTCAGTTCTATTCTTATTTTTTCGATACTTCGATTCTTGTATCAGGCTTTGAAAACGCCAGAGAGGAATACTTTGGTTCAACTTGACGATTTGAAAGTGTAGTGCTATCACCAAGGTTTGACTTTGTTTGACATTGGAAATTGGAGTTTGCATGTCCGCATCTCAGAAGTTAATCTCTTATAAGAGATGGTGTTATCGGTTGAAATGGTAAGTATAGCAGTCGATGAGCATATGCAGAACAAGTGACCAGTGTCACCTTAATCACTTGTCCTTAATTGCTTAGAAAGCTGGAGCCTCCCAGGGGAGAGCCCTATATAAATCCCGACACTAAAGCGCAAAAAATATCTTTTTTCCAAAAGTGTTGATGGTCAATGCCTTGTAGAGTCTAAAAAAGATATGAATATTATAAACAAATAAAATAACCCATGGATAATTCGTTATCATAGTGTAAGAGCTATTCTATTTGTATACCAATTGTAGTACAAGTATTATAATGTAAATAATGTAAAATATTAAAATGAAAGAATGATAATAATTAAATATCATATAACTTACGATGTATGCACAGATTCATGAACGTAAATAAGATTTAATAACAATTGCAAAATAATCAAAATTGTTCTATTACATGCAACATAAATATAAATGTTGAACGCAATATCCAAGAAAAATATAAATTATACTTATCACATTCAATATTTTACAATTTGCAACATAAATCAATTTGATAATCATATTTCATTTAAACATTTAACAATTATTAAATTTCAGCATTTAAATTATACTTATCACATTCAATATTTTACAATTTGCGACATAAATCAATTTGATAATCATATTTCATTTAAACATTTAACAATTATTAAATTTCAGCATTTAAAGTCTGCAACGTTCATGGAGTATGGGCGAGCGTGAAGGTTGTCGTATAAGCAAAATAAAATGGAGGTTGTTGTATGGCAGCGACGGGAAAGGGTAGCGTGTGTTGGGAGAGAACGCGCACTACTTGTTTCGAGTAAGGAGGAGCTACAAGTGGATACAATAGAGAGGAGGAAAGGAACAGGCGCAACCCACAAGGCGTGAAGGGGAGGTCGTTTGGAAGCGTGGCATAGGGAGAGGTTTTGGTCCTAAAATGACCCAAACTAACTAAAAACTAACCTAAGCCTAACCTCAGACTAACCTAGGTTGATTTTGTAGGAAGAAGTGTGAAAACCTAGGAAAACCCTAGCACAAGCCCTATCTAACCTAGGGTTTGTAAGGAGGAGTGCTAACCTAGTGAGGAAGGATCCTAGGTTAAACAAATAGCCTAGGAAGACTAAGGTGAAACCGTAGGAAGCTCTCACAAGGAGACATGTTGTCGTTTACTAAGGTGACAAGAGGAATGTAAAGGCCTATCCTAGGGCAAAGTGCAGCTCTAAGGCTACCACCAAGACTCAGACATGCTCGTCACCAACATCAAACAAAAAGGTAAGAAGCCCGACCTCCTTGTGCTTGTGTTCATCCAACAAATTGAAGCATCACCAAAAACAAAGAATTCATGAAAGAATTACCAGAAAAACAACTTGCATTAACTAGAAAACTTCCTTGTCAGGAGCACATAAATCCAGAGAAAACCCTAAGTAAGGTAAAAAAAAGTGCATAATAATTTATCCCATAAGCTATGATTTAAAGTGAAAGTGAGGAGATCTATTTGTATGAACTCAAACTCACTTATCCAGGCTTACATGCCTTAAAACAGGTAAATTTAGAATTATTAAATGTCAACTTAAAATTAGAAGAAAATAATAATAAAATATAAACTATGATAGGATACCTGGGGGTATTTGCATCCCTAGGTGCCAAAATATGCTCAATTAAGTGAATCGCTCCGAATGAAAGGCCGGAGCGGGATGGAGGGAGGACGTTATCCCCCATCTAACCCCTAGAATGCTGTAAAATCTCTCACCGCCCTTCTCAAAGCATGGAAACGACCTAGTATGGAGGATGCCTTCCTCTGAGGAAAGAAGGCCAAGGAGAGCAAGGACCCACTGAGTTAAGCACCAGGAGGGTGTATGAAGTGGCCGTGACTGAAGACAAGTGTCTCATAGCTGAATCAGAAGCCACCAGAGTACGCAAGAAGGGAATGGATCCATGAGACCCAGTGGTCAATCGTTAGGGGCCTCAGACACCAACCTTGAGGTTAAGAACCTCTTTAATGGGCAGGAAACACTGCCATTAATCCATAGTACCCTTAAAGGAGGACCAAAGGGTCCATCCATGTCTGCTATCACTCAAAAACACCCCTCCTCATCAAAAAACTTGGCCTTCTCTCCCTGGGGCACACCTGAAGGTGTGCTGGGTACAAGTGCAACGTAACAAATGGTCTCCATATTTTCTTCAAGTATCTTCTCCTATGTTCGATTTACTAACAAAGAATTCACATGATTGATTGTTGAATTCTCATCTATGCCTGAGAATATCTTGAGCATTGTTTATCAATCAGATGGAAAATCTATTTTTTAGGGGTAGCAAATACTTCTAAATTATATTTGCCTCAAGTTATCATTTTTCATTTTTCTGGAGCAATAGAAGAGAGCCCCACATTGAGGACCTAAAGGTGAATTCTCCTATGCATCTTACTGGATAGCTAATGATGGAAGACTAATTTCTCTATTTACCATACACGGATCTACTGATGTTTAATTACATGAATGTTATTCCAATTTTCCTGTGATATAGACTTTCTGACCATGGGTAGTTGTATTGAAACTTGTAATTTTTGTATCAAGTAAATTGTAGCTTTGAAATGTCTTCGTCCAATTGGAACTTTTTTTAGCATGTTGAAAGGGAGAGTTGTTTGCATGAACAAATACATGAGAACAATGGATGTAAACAAACTGAATGAACATACAAGATGTGTTGTATTTATATCATAAAATGGAATGCTTAACATCTATATCTTTGTGATTACAGTTTATTTGCTTCCCTTCCTACTAAAATCCAGGCATCAACTGGGCATCAATTTCACTTTGTCATTGGGACTCTCTTTGTATTTTTGTGATCCCATACAGACTAAAAATTTTAAAATCGAGTCTCTTGATATCTTTTCTTTTTTAGCTGTCTAGAGCATTGTTAATATGTTTGTGATTACAACTTATTTGCTTCCCTTCCTATTAAAATCCAAAACTGGGCATTAATTTCACAATGTCATTAGGGGACTATCTTTCTAGTTTTGTCAGTCTACATTAATTGTTGCAAATTATTTGTGATCCTATCCAAATTGTGTGATAGATTTAAATTGGAGTTCTTTTTATCTCTTTTACTCTTTTAGCTGTCTACATCATGGCTTGTTATCTGAGTTGTTGTTGGGCAACATTCAAGTCAGTATGGCCAAATTTTGCCTCAAAATGGGTGTTGAGTTCTCTTTCCATCTTTGGTTGTTTCTTTGCCTTTGCAATAATAAAGTCTATATAATGGTTCATGGCTATGAATTGTATAATCATGTTTGCTAAATTCTCTTCATCTAGGTAAGTTGTTGTGTTAAAAAGCATATCACAATTTTATTTTTACAAGTAATTTTTTTTATATTCATAGGAACTTTTTCCATCCTAGACAATTTCTAGATTTCCTTAGAGTCATATGTAGTGCTGTTTTTTTAATGGAAATAAGGATGATTGGAATCCTTATATCAATAACCCATGCTATTTTTTTTAATGTTTTTTTAATGGAAATAAGGATGATTGGAATCCTTATATCAATAACCCATGCTATTTTTTTTAATGAGAAACTGTAACATTATATAAACATGATTACCCTATATCATAGAATAATGTATTTGTAATTTGATTTTTCTGACATGAAAAACTATACATTGTATAAACAAGATTACCCTATTATATTATAGAATAATGTATTTACAATCTCAAAAATTTGAAAATATTGTAGGATAATGTATTTATAATTTAAAATTTTGAAATATTTTAGAAAATAATAATACAAAATTTTACTAACTTGATTTTTATCATGTTTAAAAAAAATATAAAATATAAGATTTTATAATTATAAAATTTATATTTTAAATAATTTCTAATATTTTTAAAATTAACAAAATATATAATAAATTCTATAAAAATAAATAAAAATAAAACAAATAAAAGTCATATATCAATAATACTATATAAAATTTTATAATCGAAAATATTATGTTGTTTATATGTAAAAGGTATCTTTCCAAAATCAACCCAACATATAACAGTCTATAAACTTTACTTTCATCATTTGTCATATGTTATTATGAACACATATATAATACTTTATATACTCTACGTTTACCCTAAGTCACATATGATTGTATATATAAAATATGTAAAATTGATAAATATTTTTTATAATAATTTGAAAATCTAATATAACAATAATTTTAGGACTTTTAAAAATGTTTTAAAATGAAATTTGATCAATTACATATATATAAAAAAAAATTTAGAAGAAAAAATCCAGTCCTTGATATTCATTAAGAATCAAAGGACATATTATAGAGCAGTGATAGCTGGGAGGTATCCACACATGACTCCACCAGATAAATCTGATCAACTTCAAGAACAACAAGCCATCAGTATGACCACGAACCGGATAAGACCATAAAAAAGGCCCACAAAATAGCAGGAGCTGATAAGAAGAATCAAGAGTGATCCCTGATGGAAGCAAAAACAACCAATCTTGGAGCACATTGAGAGACCAGAAAGCTGATCCAGAGATTCCCTCGAAACATTGCTAAAAACCTCAAAAGAGATAATCCAAGAAACAAGAGCCCATAAAAAGATAGAGGAGACTGAGCTCTGGCACTGTGCTCTAAAAGAGCTGAAAATCAACACTCTCAATAATAATATCTTCATATATTTCAATGAAGGAACATTGGCCTGGGGCCAAGGTGAGGGCATCTTTGGATAAACCATCTGCTCTCTTATTGTGCTCTCTGTAGACATGTCGAATGTCTAGACAGAGAAAACTATCAATAATAAGCCTGATGTTTTCACAACAGTGATCCAACTCAAGAAAATACAAAGAGGCCTTGTTGATAGCAAGGACAAACCCCGCACCTCCCAGCTTTATTGTTACTTCTTCGTCAAAGAAACCATAAGGATAAACAAGGACAGGAGTTGAACCAATGTTTCTGATTTTCATCTTTTTATCCGGGACTGGATAACTATGCAGAAGATATTCCACCTGGTTGACCATGCTGAAGAGAGACACCACTTTGTCTTCGAAAATACCCAGATTGCGAGATTTCCAGATGCTCCAGAACACAAAGAAAGGGAGATAACATAACCCGAAGTTCCGAGTAAACCATAACTCCAAAAGATCTAGGAGGGAGAAGCCAAAGGACAGAGGCTTGCAATTATAAACATCACAGAGACAAGCAAAAACATTTTTAGTGAATGAAAAGTCAACAAAAATATGATGTACAGATTCCTCACTCCTGTAGCATAAACAACATCTACTATGCTCGTTCCAGCCTCTTTTAATAAGGCTGTCCCATGTCAAAATACAATTTTCAATCGCTAACCATATGAAGCATTTGATCTTAAGAGGAAACTTGCAGTGCCAGATACCAATCGAGAACTTATTTTAGATTGGTTCAAGGTGAGTCTTAATAATCAAATCATCTACAAGACAAGTAGTTACCTTCCCGTCCTTTTTGTTGTGAGTCCATTGCAAGGAGTCTGAGGTATAATTTAGTCTGATGCCAATGTCATTTATACCATAAATGTAGTTGTTCCATTCAGTCTTCCAGTCTCCACCCAAATCCAGATCATCTGTTGATAGCCAGTAAGACTGAGCACCCACGATGGGGTTGCGGGCATGATGAAGAGTGGTGATGCCATAGTCCAATAGGTACTCCTTCAGATTGTGAGAAAAATAAAGGCAAGAGTCTGATCCAATAACAAGATCCGTTCCAATTTTTATATCCATACCATTCCCGACCTTCCACCCCAGACCCCTCCCAAGCTAGGAGAGGGTTTTAATAAATCCATTCCAGAAAATAGAAGCGCCTCTGACCGAGAAAAAATTGCATTGGAGCCAAACATCCATAGGTTGGTATTTCATGTACTTTGCAGAAATAGTTTGATGCCACATGCCGGAACCTTTAAGATCCAACCAAAGACTTCCGAGTCTCAAAGAAGTGTTGAACCAGTCAAAATTTTCAATACCTCAACCCCCAAAATCAAGGGGCTTGGATAAGGTTTGCCAATCCATCAGATGAAGACGATTCCTGTCCCCAGAAGAACCCCCAAAAAAAGAGAAAATCAGTTGTCTCAATTTGTTAAGGATATGCTTCGGAACAGGTGCTAGAGCAAACCAATACATAGGTAAACTAGTAAGAACAACACGGATGAGGAAAAGCCTCCCCCCAGAGAAAGGAGTTTATATGCCCAGTGATTTATTCTTTTCTCAAAATTATTCAGTAGCCATCGCCAGTGCTTTACCTCATAGCTAAGGGGTTTGATGAAGTAGCCAAGATACTTAAATCCCTTATGAATGGGATCCACTTTGTAAGGAAAAAAATGTAGAATGTTTTTTAAGACATCCTCACCCATTTCATTAAAGAGGAGACCAGAATTTTCAATACTAATGCACATTCCGAAGGCAGAACAGAAGGTATCTAGGATAACCTCAAAATCCAACCACCCCTCAAGGGTACCAATGCCAAAGAGAACCATGTCGTGTACAAAAAGTAAGTGAGTAAGGGCAAGAGAAGTTGAGATTTTTATGTCCCTTATCTTACCATTAACCTTGGCATCATTTATAGGTAGGCTGAGGCCTTCAATGAATAAAATGAAAAGTGATGGAGAAAGAGGGCATCCCTGCCAAATGTCCCTGGAAGCTGTGAAAAAACCCGAAGGGGTACCATTGACCAATAGGGAAAAATTAGCAGAGGCAAGACACCCCATGATCCAGTTTACACCCCCAAGAGGGATACCAGTTTGCAAAAGAATGAGTCTTAGATAAGTCCAGTTAACCCAATCAAAGGCTTTTACCAGGTCAAGCTTGAGGACCAAGGCACATATTTTTTTGGTCTTAATAGTATGCAAAGCTTCATACTTAATGCCCATAGGTTCAATAATTTTCTTTTTCTTAAGGAACCCAAACTGTTCTAGCAAAATATATCTACCTAAGAAGGGTTTCAGCCTGAGGGCTGCAATTTTTTAGATAAGCTTATAGACCAAGTTGCACAGGGAAATGGGCCTGAAGTCGGCAAAGGAGTGAGGTTTCTCTTTTTTAGGTATCAAGGTTAAGAAGGTAGAGTTTAGTGAAGAGATTACCTTCCCGATATTTCTGGATGCTTCCACAATATCTAGGATATCCCCGCCTACCAAATCAAAAAACCAAAGAAAGAATTACACCGGCCATCCATCTGGTCTGGGGCTTTTGTCCCTCTTGAAAGATTTTAGAGCCCCTTCAACTTCACCCAACGATATCTTAGTAGAGAAAATATCTACCTCTTCAATAGAGATATAGGATGGAAAGAGCTGAGTAACCTTCAACTGATCCACAATATTTATCATATTATCATCCTTGAAGATCTCAGAAAAGTGCTTGACATGTAGCTCTTTTAAATGATCGTCATTTTCCACCCAAACATCCTCCTCATTTTTGAGGGCCCAAATAGAGTTGAAGTTTCTACAAGCTGATGCTAGATTCTGAAAGTACTTTGTATTGGCATCGCCAAGTTTATCCCATTTAGTTCTGCTCTTTAACTGCCATTATAGGAGTTCATGAGCAAGCAGTTTATCCTTCATGTCTCTAAGTAAATGCAAAGTATTCAAATCCTCCAAGGAAAGTAAACCCGAAGGATAGGCGAAAAGAAGTGAGTTAATTTCCAGGTCAATCACAGAAGACTCCCTTTTCATGGTCAAGGATTTGGTTTTTGTCCAGGCCCTTACCTTTTCCTTTAATATTTTAAGCTTAAGAGCTAGGCCACACATGTCATCCTGAATAGGATGAGGCAACAAAGAAGACCATCTATCCTTCACCAACTGAGAAAAACCATCCTCTAAGAGCTAGGCACGGTTAAATTTAAAGGGATAGTTATGTGCAGTAGCCAAACAGTTCCATTACAGACATATCGGGTAGTGGTCGGAGACATTAGAGGGAGATGACCAAACTATGTGTCTAGACAGGCTAGGTACAAGAGAAGCAGAAACCAGAAATATGTCAAGCCTTTTACCGATGCCATCATCACTAGCCCTTCCATTCCTCCATGTTGTCCCTACACATGGGGGAGAAAGGTCAACCATATTGGATTCAGTGATGAGTTGTGTGAAAAAGGGGATAGAGGGTCCAAATGTGCGTTTTTACCCTAGATCTCTGCAGCATTAAGAGTAAAGTTTAGGTCCCCTGCCAGGATCGGGTTAGATAGAGCAAGCAGACCGCCATGCACCACCCTTTTCCAAAAAGTATCTCGATTGAGATAAGGCCCATAACGATTAAGGATGGAAAAGGTAGTTGACGAGCCTTGGAACCTGGCCTTTACCAAGATTCCAGCTGAGGTCTCATAAGCCTTGCAACGCACAGAGAGGGGGTTCCACCTCGTAAGAAGACCTTTTAAGAGGCCAACTGCACCAAGTGCACAAAACTCCCAGCCAGTCAAGAGTTTAGAGAAAGGAAGGAAGGCAGGGTAGTGGCTGCACATGGTTTCTTGGAAAAAATCATATCAGGAGCAAAAGCAAGAAGGAGAGAGCGGAGGGTTTTTTGTTTGGCTAACCCTTTGCAGCCACGCACATTGAGGGATACAATCTTCATCAAGAACCACTGAGCAGTGGGTGACATAGCTCTAAGAACCCTAGAGGGAGAGGTTGCGTGACCTCTAGAAACATTTTTAATTCTGACCGACAACGGGGTGTAGGGTGGGGCTTATGAACCCAAACTGGTATCTGAAGAAGGATTCTTTTTTGGCTTCCATATGGTCACATTTTCGAAGCGTATGGATTCAAGAGGCAGTGTAGACGGGGATAAAGGAGACTTTTCCAAGAAAATTGACACAGTTTTCAATAGGGCAGGGTCAGAGAAAGACAGGGACGAGCATGGGCTAATAGGAGGTCGTAACTTAGGAGCAGAGGGCCCATCACAAGCTAAGGGAGGAAAGTCATCCGGGGATAATAAGCAGGCATCATCCCCAGAGTGAAGACACTCGGAAGCAGGACTAGTAATATCACTCGACGACATTAGAGGAGGAGGAAAGTTGTCATGGTTAGAAGGAACCGAGGTAGAAATGGCCACAAGGGTCTTCGAAAGGGACGCACAGGCCTCAACGTCCCGAATATACAAAATTTATCCTTTTGTTATGTCTTCGAAAAAATACAGAGAGTGAGAGTTATACATACCTTCGAGAGGGATCGACGAGGTAGTAGGGGCAAGCGAAGGCGATGGCAAGCTTCCATGGCTCGGAGGAGGAGTCCCCTTAGAGTTAACAGAGGAGCTAATCCCATGAAGGAGTGTCGGGCATGAATGTCGTAGATGGCCCACAACATGACACCAGTTGCACCTGAATGAGACATTTAAATAATTGAGCCTTTGATTGATAGGAAGACATTGCACAAAATCTCGATTTCAGATGGTAACCCTTTGGAAACATCCAATTCAACCAGAACTTTTGCCATCCGCTTATCGAAAATAAGCTGAAAATCCTCTTCGACATCAATGAAACGACCAAGGGTATTCGCAAGCCCTTCGAGGAAGTCTTTGCTCTAGAGAGGAAAGGGCAAAGGAGGAAGTAAAACCCAGAGATGTCATTTTACCACCTGCTTATGCAGGGGGTCAAAGTCCATGTGCCATATTCTCAGCACAAGGGAGCCTTTATCAATCTTCCAAAATGAGTTCAAAATTTTGGACGTATCCTTATCCTCCAAGAAGACGAAAACAAGCCAGCTGTTTGCAAGCAGGGTAATAGTTGGAACATAGGTAAGTAAAGGCTTCCAGTGCTTCGTCGCCCACTCTACCCATTCTTATTTTCCTATGCTGTAGTACTCAAGTTTTCCAACCAAATCCCTACTGCACAGAGCACCAACCCTATCCATATAGATATCGCGTCCCAGAACATAGCGAAACTTTCCCTCCAGTGCCTTTATAGTCTTTCCATGACGCTGAGCCCGAGCCTTGGAGTGACCCTCTAGATGACCAGAGCCCAGTACATTAGGTTCCCAACAGGACATAAAAAAACAAAGTACAGAAGTAAGGACTGACAACTGTCATACCTTTCACCCCACGAGAGACCAGCTTCAAACAGTCCGTTAGTAGGAACAGAAAAAAAACCACAGCGGGAAGAAGACCCTGTAGGAAAACAGACGCCCAAAACCATTAACCACACAAAAAACAAACCAAGACTCAACCCACATAAAACACAAGGGGCGATAAACCAGTGACAGGAAGGCTTTAGAAATAGAGACAAACACCACCCCTGGTGGAACGAATCCAAACGCAGAGACAGGTTTGGTCAGCAATCAGTGAAAAGCATAGGAAAAGGGTACCGACCCAACTGACAAGAACCCCAACGAAGCACAAAACTAGAAAGAGAAAGGAGAGATCATGGGTCAAAACAGGGAGACCGACGACCACCACCGCGAATCACTCCGCACAAAACACTTGAGAGCAGAGGAAAAAAGAGTGAACCCCAAAGTCAACTCCCACATTAACCTGGGAATATCGGTTGCCTAATCATCCAGCCAAGACAAGACTGTGAAACATACAAAGTTACGGGACCAAACAGTCAGAGCCCAAACCCTGTTAAACTGGAGCATACGACGTAAAACCCCATGCACCTCACAGAAAAATACACAGGAGTGGTACCGTCAACCCAAACATGCATAAATAAAAACAAAAAACCAGAAAAAAAAGTCCGCACGGTGAACCGAGTGATAATTCCCACTTTTTTATTACATGGTTGGTACTAGTCCTCCAACATGGGGGATGGACTCCATGTGCACAGCGACCAGGTGACTAGACATAAAAAACCAAAGTACCCAAGAAACCAGAAGGGTGGACTAGCGCAAACCAGAGAAAAAAATTACTCACCTATAAAGTCGCCGATAAAAGCGATCAGCTCAAATTAGACAACTGAAAGGTTGCCGCCATGGACACAAACCCACATATTTCAAGAAATCTAGAAAATTTCTATTACAAGGACTTCTATGACATTGAATTTTTTTGTAAACATTTTATTTATTTCATTTAATTTGTAAAAATTA
>LPNX011049227.1:17521-45535 GCA_001517045.1 Pseudotsuga menziesii
GGATGCATCCTTGAATGTGATGATTGCTTCAAGAGAGGTAGTGTGATCTTGAAGTTTCAGTTTCAATAAATACCTGTAGTCACAATCAGACAAGTCAACCTCACATTTGGGACAATGCCAACCATTGGTAGAATTCTTGATGATTTTTTTCATGCATTGTTTTGAATCGAAAATTAAAGGGCAAGTAAGGTAGTAGACGTTGTCAGCATCAATATGTGTTATGGTAGCCTTTACGGAAACCCATTCAGCTCTTTCAGAAGGATGAATGTTTTCAACTTTAAGAAGGGTTCGTTTCTTATTCATCTGCTTAGGTGAAGTTGGATATCGTGTAGTTAAGGATGGGGATGAAGTATGGAAGCCCTCTTTTTCAAACCATTGGGTGAGTTTGTGCTTTTCTGGTATATCTGGGTTTATGATAACTATGGATTTGGATGTAGTCCCAATTGTCTTTCCATTAAACTCGGCTACACGACCTCCCTTGATTGCAAGCACAGGGTGGGCATTTTCAGAGCGCAAGGTAGATAGTTCTTGGCCTTCTACACGACAATGTTCTCTCCACAAAGTAACATCCATGCTAAAACCTGAGTTGTCCTTTATATGGATTATTTTTTTAATAGTTTCTGAACCATCTTTCCTATGTATAGGGGCAGTAGGGGAAGTGTTTGTGGCAACACCAACGATGTCAACAATGGAGTCGACAAGAGATGACTTGATATCTTTAATAGTTTTGAAGCTGAAATGCATCTGTGGAAGTAGAATGCTTTCTAGTGAAAAATATTGAACAATGGAGCTTAGTTGCAAGAAGATTTCCCATTCATTTGTAAGATGGCTATACATCTTGTTTGTTGGTTTGATAGTGCCTTTGGAAATGAGGTAGACATGGCCAGGAAGCACTTGATCATAAAAAACATCTGCAGAATCATTAAATCAAGTGATGTGTATTTCACCCCCGTCCTTATCAATAAAGTCAAAGCCGAAGACCTTCCCAGGGACTTTTTGGTTAGTGAAGTGGCGGAGGGTTGATTTATCTTGGACATGACCCTTTATGGACCAATTTGAGGTGTAGGGGATCAATGCATTGATAGGAATTGTTGTTTCAATAGTGGATGGTGAAGCACTTTGAAGAAGTGTGCAATGTTTTTTTTGAGGTGGTTCTTGCATTGAAGAGCATGGGGTAGTTGTTTCAAGAGAAGGTGGGTGAGATATAGCGATTGGGTGGCCTATCAATGATGCGGAGGGCTCGATGACGTCAAATTCATGTAGTAAGATAGACTTGCGCAAGGGAAAAAACAAGTAAGAAAAAACATAAATAATGATTTTACTAAATGGGGAAGAAATGAAAACATAAGTTAGTATAATAAAAAATGAAGTGTACATGCATTGGCAAAGAATTGCACATGTCCATTTCTTAAGGTGTATAATAGACCCTTGTTGAAGTATTCCTGAAGCGATGAGAGAATTGAACTTTGATGGAAGCATGGTGTGGTGCATGTGTGTCCCATCAGAGATTGTTGTTCGGTATTGTATGGTTGAGGTGCGAATAGATTTGACTTGTTCCACACCAAATATTTTTAGGAATGGTTGCATGTCGAAGGTTAGTGCAAGTAGTAATTCAATGGCATGTTCGGTCAAAGGGGTGGCCATTATTTGTTACCTGGAAAGAACAAGAAAATAAAAGGAAGTTAGGTGTAAGGGGAAAGTAAAAAAAGGGGGAATTAGGTGTTTCTAATAACTAGAAATATTATCAAGAACAACAAGCATTTATTTCCTAAATATAGAAACCATTGAAATAAATCAAGGCAATCTCAGGAATGCAGTGTGATAACCAATATTTACAAATTGATACAATAAAGTCAATATTAAAGCATATTATTCCATGAAGTGATGATTTTGTTAAAAAAAAAGAAAAAGGAAGGGGTTTAAATAAAAAAGACATTTTTTGTGATATAAAATTCAAAAGTGATTGGACAATGTTACCAGCTAAAATACAATAAAGTCAATATTAAAGCATATTATTCCATGAAATGATGATTTTGTTAAAACAAAGAAAAAAGGAAGGGGTTTAAACAAAAAGGACATTTTTTTGTGATATAAAAATCAAAAGTGATTGTACAATGTTACCAGCTAAAATGTTTAAGGTTGAAGGTTTTGGGAGTTGTATCTAAATGACTCTTTCTTCAACTTGTGTAAGGATTGATAGAAGAAGGGAAAATGGAGACTAAGATTAGATTCTTTACATATTGAACAAACATGGATCAATGGTAGGACGGTAGGCGTGACTTACATTTGTTGAGATCAAAGGTCATGACGGCCTATAGTGCACTGAGTAATGTTTTTTGGGGGGGGACTAGGGGTGGGCATGAATGTGGTAGGTATTGTGTGGACATTGCGGTAGATGAGTGAGTGAAGCCATCCAAAATAATGTAACATGTGAGCTAAAAAAAATGCAATAAGGTGCAAAAAGTGAGTGATATGTGGAAAGTTGGTTCAGTGAAAGAGTCAAAACATGTAGGTTATGTTTAATTATGAGTTAGGTAGCTTGTATTTATAAAGAAAAATAAGTGTAAAAGGTGCAACAAGTGAGTGATATGTACAAAGTTGGTTTAGTGAAAGAGTCACAAAATGTAGGTTATGTTTAATTATGAGTTAGGTAGCTTGAATTTATAAATAAAAATAAGTGTAAAATGCCTAAAAGACCTAATGACCTTCCTCTGATATGTAACTGGGCCTTCCAAAAGCACAATTGATGGTGACAGTGGGGTCCACACACCAATTGACTAGTGAAGGTAACAAAGAGGCAGTTCTACTGGCGATGGGGCAAATGTTCCAATCTAGAAGACTTGGCAACACCTCCCAACGATAATAGCTGACTTCAGGAGTCAATTGCACCCACAATTGCTCCTTGGTGATGTCCTAAGTTTGGCCACTAAGATACCTTGCGTCAAGTGTGGATCAGTGGTTCGGCCTGCACGGTAGAGTGTCGTCTCCCTACAACGAGTTGGGTGACTCGTAGGGGAGAGCAGGGCAACTATACCTCGGCTTTAACCTCCTTGGGCATGGCGCACTTTTGATTCGGGTTTTCTTTTAACACTTGTTTATAGTAGGATTTATAAAGCACCCTATAAGTCAACAATGCTATGTTTCAAAATATACCTAATGAAAGTAGATTGGAGGGCATTAATGGATGCCTAGCCCAATCAATCCTACCTAACTATTTTTTTGTGACCTCATGTGGAGGATTTTAGTTGGTTGACAATTTACAAAGTTGATTTTAAGGGTCTACTTTTTATTAAGGAAAGTAACAGTAAGAGTGTAAAGTAAAAGTAAAGTAAATGAAAATTTTGATATAGTGTAATATCCAAAATCTTGGTCATATTGAAACGTTATCAAATTATTTGTTATAAAACAATATAGGTCATTTAGTGTGTGCAAGTGGTACAAAAACATGTAGTTCAATTTTAAAAAACAATGTGCCAGGTTTTTTTTGGATTTATCACATCCATTTTATGATTTTTGGAACCATAGTAGTGAGATCCAGATTAAAAATAATATAATAATTTTAGTAGTAAGATTCATCATTAAAATAATATAATAAAATTGAATTGTAAGTTATTTAAGATAAAATATTATGTTCCATCTATTCAAAAAATTTACATTTGTAGAATTTTTAATTTTGTAAAAAGTTGTATATTACATTAATTAATATAATAAAAAATGAATATGAAATGAAAATGTTACCTAGTCCAATTACATTATATTAATCATCAAGCTTTTAAAGTTTGGAAATTTCAAATTTTTATTTTTATAAAATATATTATTTTTAATATAATTATCATAGCAAATAATTATATATTTTATATTATTATATTATAAAAAATGAAATAGTCTTTTATTAAATAAAAAAGTTTTTATTTTTATATAATTATAAATTTATTTATTTTTTATTATGATATTTATTTTTACATTATTTGAATATTAATGTGGATTTTGCTCTCCAGATTCTTTTATTGCCTCCAATGCACTTAGTTCTAACTTCCATCTGAAGTTTTTCCCTCGAAGAGTACTACTACTTTCATTTTTTCATCTTCTTATTGTTTACATTCCTGTTAAAGTTGATGTCAATATTGCAAGTTGGACTGCTAAGCTAAAACTGACTGAACATCACATAAATCTTTTTTTCATTACCAGTGGTGACACTGTTATCTGAGTCGGTCCTAACACAAGTTCAATGAATGATGATACTCACAAACTCATGTCAAGGTAAGAAAACAAGTTTTTTGAAGACAATTATCTCCTTGAGGAAGTTAAATCGAGGAACACAAATAGTTCGAGTTTATGAAATGAAATTTAAACATGAAGTGTTTAAGTTTATGAAATAAAATTTAAATAAGTGTTATTTCTCTGCTAGTCCTCAGTCCTCACTGCACTTGATGATTTAGGAGCCACTAGTCCTCAGTCCTCACTGCACTTGATGATTTAGGAGCCATTCGTATCAATCAATCAAAATTTGGGTGATGTAAGCTGGGTATACATTACCTATTCTTGTTGCTCAATATGCAAGTCGAGACAAAGCATGATAAAATGACTGTTGATGTCATTACAGATTGCATTAGTGGACTACTTTTCAAGGTAAATATATGCTACAATATCTCCTTGCCAGTGGAGATGTATTATGTAGCTTAGATCCGTGTATGGTTCTCCATAGCTGGAGTCTATGTGGAGCTTAAATCCGTGTATGGTTTTCCATAGCTGGAGCTAAATTTAAACTTGGACCAAAACTAAAGCCGCTTAAACCTTTTTCAAACAATCAGAGACATAAAAAAAAATGGATATAAAATGAAGAAGATAGAAAATGCATATGAACTATATGCCTAATATACCAACAAACAATTGGCCAATCCAAAAACTAAAAATTACTAATAATCTCATTCTATATATATTATATATTATGATCGATTCTTCCTACGAATTCCAAACTGATATATTATGATTGATTCTTCGTACGAATTCCAAAAATACATTTGCGGGAATGGACACTCGGCTCACACTTTCAAACCCGAGGAAATGCAATTTAACTGTAACAAAACATGATCGAGTGTCTTCGTAGGTCGTACCCCAAATATTTCTGGGAATGGGAGCTTTTGTTCAATAACTATGAAAGTGACAGGTCACACTTTCAAACCCCAGGAAATGGTCAGTCACACAGTTTTGTGGGATAGAATAAAATCGTTTTTTGTAATTTAGTTCAAAGAAAATATATGAATTAAAATTTATGCTATAATGCTAATTTCAGTAGTTGCAACGCATTCATGTTTGAAAGGTGTGCTCCCTGCGCATGACTAGTTCATGTGCTTTGAACTTGTGTGGAGTAGCAAGTGGAAGGCTTGATCTCTTCTATGAATTAGGATATGGTGGTCCCTGGTACGTGTAATGCATTGTTGTAATATATTTAATATTACATAGGAGGTATGAAGACAATAACCTTGTGATGGTTGGATTTAACCTAAGCTTCTTAGATGTATTAGGGATGTGGCTGATGGGGTTCTGATAGTTCAAGAAGCTGGTGGTTGTGTCTTTGACCCATAAGTATTTTCATTAATCACTAGTTTGTAGACTGTAATTTTGTTGGAAGCTAACAACACAAGTGCACTTCTTCTTGGATATTTACTTGTAAATGCATTTCAATTGTTGATTTGTTTAACTGTTGTTGACTGTGCAGATCGGGGGATGACTTCAATATTACGTCTCAGTGAGTAGCTGCTAGTAATGCCCATTTAAAAGAGGCTTTGGTAGATGCCTTAAGGGGCTACGTAACAACTATCTTCATTGTTACATGTAAATTATTATCTCATTATTTAATCCATGGGGTTCAAGCTTTCACTTCTCATTATAAACCATCGTTTCATGGATCATACACTCGATTATGATTCATTCAGAATCATTCAATTTGATGACTATAATCAATTATTAATTGAATATGTTATTCATTCTGGAAAGAGTTACGAATTGAGATCAATGAAAACAAAATTAATAATAATGCAATTTGTATCTAAACGAGTTGGCAAGCACGCATTTATCATGCTCAGTATTTAGTGAGTTGCCTGATTTTCGGTGCCCAAACATCATTCAATAAAAAGGACATATTTAATATGCATGGGACATTTCAGAATCGAACTCTCGACCTTACCCAAAATATGGCAGATCGACCATGCAACCTAACGCCCTTGTGAGAAGCCCAGTTGTCGAAGCCGTTGTGCATCGAATCATGCTATCAATTCAACAGATGCCTCCATATTGAAAGACTAAATCCATAACATTTGGCAGTCCCTGGGCTAGGCGTCTGTCCAAACTTTGACCTACCTCCATACTTCAGTAAAAAAATGAATTTTGTTGCTATTTATTTTTTATAATAATCTTGGGGTGTTTTGATATGTTTTGGAGGCGGTTCCAGTGTGTCTGTTTGAAATGGCCCCAGCCAGATTAAGAGGAGCGCTTAATATTGGCTTCCAGTGTTTCACAACCAGCGGCATCCTGGCAGCTAACCTAATAAACTATGGCACAAACAAAATCCAGGGCGGTTCTGTAACTCCTTCAACATCGGTACAACGGTATGTTTGCATGTTTTTTACCTGTGCAATTTTTTTTTCTTTCATTATGGATTTGATATTTTATTCACTATGAAGTTTGGCTGGGTATTTTTTCATTTGCAGCTGTATGCATGTGCTCCTCCACTCTCTCTATATCATGTTCCATATCTACATTGTGCTCTTCTAGTAGATCACTGAAAAATTAGTTGATCTCTCTCTCAACGTCCTCCCAGGTATCGAGAAACATTTCTTCTTTAGTTTCGAGGAATGTGATTATCACTCTATGCTTTTGGCGATAACATGCATAAAGCGAACAATTTGGAGATATCATTTGCAGCTATATGCATGCGCTCCTCCACTCTATCTATATCATGTTCCATATCTACATTGTGCTCTTCTAGTAGATCACTGAAAAATTAGTTGAGCTCTCTCTCAATGTCTTCCCAGGTATCCAGAAACCTTTCTTCTTTAGTTTTGAGGAATGTGATTATCGCTTTATGCTTTTGGCGATAACATGCATAACATGAGCAATTTGACGATAGCATTTGCAGCTGTATGGATGTGCTCCTCCACTCTCTCTATATCATGTTCCATATCTACATTGTGCTCTTCTAGTATATCACTGAAAAATTAGTTGTGCTATTCATTGTATTATATCATTTTTTTAATAATTTTATATATATCATAGTAGAAAGGAAAAGTGGCATTTATCATGATCAATATTTAGTGAGTTGGCTAATTTTAGGTTCCCAAACATCATTCAATAAAGAGGACATATTTAATATGCAAACCATGCAACCTAACGCCCTTGTGAGAAGCCCAGCTGTCAAAGCTGTGGTGCATGAATCACATTATCAATTCCACAATCCATAACATTTGGCAATCCCTGGGCTAGGCGTCTATCCAAACTTTGACCTACTTTAGTAAAAAAACGAATTTTGAAGGACCTACTGCATTGCTTTTGAAGGACAAGGAATTTTTCAATAAATACCTAGCCTCGGTTTCCTACTACACCGTATTGTTTTTTACAGGTTTTTGTTGAATACGATACGTGCACAATTATCTTTCAAATTCTCTGAAGAAATCTTCTTGTTGCTTCATTCAATTTCTCTGAAGCAATCTTCTTGTTGCTTCAGGCTCCCTGTCCTTTAGAAGCAAACTTTGACCTACTGTCCAAACTCTGATAAGTTTTGCTGGCGGTTCCAGTGTGTCTATTTGAAACGGCCCCAGCCAGATTAAGAGGAGTGCTTAATATTGGCTTCCAGTTGTTCACAACCATCGGCATCCTGGCAGCTAACCTAATAAACTATGGCACAAACAAAATACAGGGCGGTTGGGGATGGTGGGTTTCCTTAGCCCTGGCATCGTGGAGGCCAATGAAATGTAAGAGAGCAGGTGTTTGTAACTCCTTCAACATCGGTACAACTGTATGTTTGTATGTTTTTTACCTGTGCAATTTTTTTTCTTTCATTAGTGGATTTAATATTTTATTCACTATGCAGTTTGGCTAGGTATTTTTTCATTTGCAGCTGTATGATTTCTGATTGGAAGTTTCAGATAGTAGATCTGCTTAACTACTTTAAAGGCTTCATTTGAAAGCAGTATTTAGTGAGTTGGCAGATTTTCGGTGCCCAAACATCATTAAATAAATTTATATTACGCCTTTCCCAAGTTTTAAAAGTACAGATATGTAGTCTGCATCTACTATGCCTGCATCTTGTAACCATGCACTTTGAATCTCTAGCTTTAAAGAATATTTTGGTTGAAAATTAACAACGTTTATTTAAATATGGTCAACAGGGAGAATACAGAAATTTAGGCCTATGGATCTGAACATATCTCTTCAGGTAAGCTAGGTTATAGTTTTTAGGTTTTCTCTTTGACTTTTAAGGTGTAACAGTTCTATGGTGTACTGAGTGTGTTTGATACAAGCAACAACTTCACTAAATGAGGACAATAAACTCATGTTATAATAGAACTGACTTGCTATAAAACAATATTCCAAGCCAAGCTGGAAAGAATACCTGATAACACTGCTTCCTCTAATTCTTTCTAATTATTTAGTAGACCTTTCCAGGTTAATGTCTTCAATAAACTTTCCCCCTGTTGTTATAGTGGCCTTTTCTATTCTTGCACCAACAACATCACATTGTAGTTATGCTCGAGCACAAAATATGTCGTTCATAATGGCATAATTATATATAGAATGAATAACTGGAAGAAATACAACATAGCTAGGATCACTTGGAGAGTATTACCTCAGAATACAGGCATATGCATATGCAGAGTGATGGCTGGATTAAGCATCCCAATAATGAACATATAAGCAAGAGAAACTGATTTAAGCATAGTCGATTGGTCTACCTTACATTCAATGCAGGTTGGCAGGTTGGTGCATTTATATAAATGCTCGGATAAGTATGTATCTTGTGTGTAAGAGAGCAAGAGAGTAGGGTAAGAAAGCAATGTAGGTTGGCATGTTGGTGCATTCATATAAATGCTCCGATAAGTATTTATCTTGCGTGTAAGAGAACAAGGTGCCAATTTAAATGGCCATCTTTTCAACTGACAGAAATGACAGGTAGCTGTCACATGCCCCAATTTTGCAAAAATAATATTAACATATTTGATTTATTTCAAAACAATATGTTAAATTTTATGCTAAGTTGTAATTGATGGCTCAGCAGAGTCAAGGATGTTGAATGTAATTCTGAATATTTCAATTATAAATAAATAAAAGTGGAAGCAACAGCTTGGGAGAGCTGTTAAAAGAGTGTTTACTAGTCAAGTTAGTGGAGGAGACTGGTTGCAAAGCAAATAGACAAGTGACAACATCCTCAAACACTTCCAATGTTCCAGGTGGCAACCTCCCTGCATTTGGGGTCATGATCCCCCAAGAAAGTGGGATCATAGCAGGTGGCTCAATTAATGACAACTGACCCAAAAGACCTAGGAAATCTTAATAAAAATGCCCATTGAAGAGAGTTGGGGCTACTCATTCCAGGAGGGGGATCATTCAGGTGAATGTACTTCAAAGTATTTCAATGGCAAGGGAATTTGTGGAAGGTATTTGAGGGGTTAACTGCAGAAAGAGATCTAGTGGAGCTTTTTAACTGAAGGATCTTACTGCTGAGTGCAGAGTTATTACTGAGTCATTGGACTAGTATTTTTTTTGCTTGCTCCACCAGATCGCAGCCAAGGAGACCAGGAATAGGCTTGGAGGTCCTGAGGAGACGTTGTTTGAGCGCTCTCTAGGAGTTGGTAGGGAGGAATGGCCTCCCAACACTGTTGTTGTCCAGCTTAAATAGGTTCTACAATCTTTTATTTTACTGTGTTAAAAGTTTATATGTGAGACTGACTGATTAATGAATGGTTAAATGTTTAGTAGTAATCTGATAGAGATGGTAATCTTTTAGTTATTTGAAATATTGAATCTGTAATTGATGAAAAATAATCCTAACCTGTGTTTTTCCACATCTGGAGTGGACCAGACCGTACTCCAGCACAGGCAGTGTATTTAAATAGATGATGGATATGTTAGAAACCTGAAATGAATTGATGTATTATGCATTAATCTATTTCTGTATTTAGTTCTTATCAGAGAAGAACAATATCCTATTAGTTAAGTTTATTGTTTAAACCATATTATTGTTGTAAGAATGATAGAAAAGAAATAGTCATAATACTTTACAGATAGTAGGTTATTATAATTATAAGTTATTCAAGTAGTTAAGTATTTACTTTTACACAGTACTTCATTTTGTAAATTATATTATTAACCTGTAGCAGAGGCAGAAGGAATAACTTAGATAAACCACTTACTGTTTTTATTCTGCGAAGGAAAGAATAAAGTCTGAAATACATAGTTTATTTACTGTTCATAATAACTAACTATATCTACAAATGTTCATATTTCAAGTAGGGTATTACTAGCTTAATTAATTTCTATAAATAAATTAAATACAGAGATGAAGAACATCTGAACAAAGAACTTTAATAAACCTATATGTATTATATTTAATAAAACAACTAGATTACAGTGGTAATTAATATTTAATAAAAGTTATTTATAAAAGAACTATTTCTTTTTAACTTTTATAAACCAATTTACTTGTAAAAGAAAGTATAGGGTTGAAACCCTAATAACAACTACATTTGCAAATAACAATTATGTAAAACGATAATCCAATTATTTGGAGTAATTGTTATTAAACAACAAAACCATTGTAGATTATTACAGTCCTTTAAGGACAGTGAAAAGTTAACTAGGGTAATATGAAATACTATATATCTGTAATAATAATTAAATCCATTAATTATTAAACTAAAAACTTAAAGAATAAATCAAAGAAATTATTTTACACACAGGTCACCTACAGGTAACCTAGCTCGAATATCTGAGCTTGTAATTAAATAATTAAAAGCATGGTGGGATAACAGGTTAAGCTATTAACAATACCATTAATGCCAGATAAACATTATATAGCAACAAGATTTCATTATACAGGCGAATAAGGGTAAAAACCCTAATATACAAAATTACCTTAAAAGCGTAAAATTTAACTGAGTTCGAGCTCAAAGAGAAAATCCCTATGCTTTAGAACTAAAAAATATATGGCATGTTAGGCCGCGAGAGTTATTAACATAACTTTGTACAAACAAAACAAGTAAACAACATTTACAAGTCACAGCTTGAGCCGGAATACCCTGCTGGAAGCATGGGTTTAACAAAAACTAAACTAGAAATCTGAAGAGCAGTAACCCGAGAAGGGTAACAACCAGGCCGTAACCTATCAACTGGAAAATGTCCCTTAAAGACTGCACAAGCAGGGAATTCCATTTGTTAACCAGGGCTTACCTGTAGCCAAAGTGCTAGATCTTTCCTTAGAGTATCATTACCACGAAACGAACGAACTGTCACCTGCAAGAAGAAAACCTAAGTTATTTAAAATATATTTCAGAACTGTAAACCGAAGTAAAAATCTAGTTTAAGAGTTCTAAGAGTTACTGTACCTGAAATTGAAGGTTAGGGAACCATGAAGGAACAGCAACACCGCCACCAGCGAAACAAAAATCCAAGTCTTCATTCTCGCAGCGACAGAGGAACCAGAGACTCTTATACAAACCACTGACAACAGTAGAAGAAAGAGGCATGGACAATGGCCAAGCAAGAACCAGACAGCGAAGCTGAAGCTGTCATCAACAATGCAAGGCATGGAAATTAGTTTCACAAACCCTACGACTAGGGCAGTGCCATAACCGCAGCAAACAAATTATATAAACTATCTCTGCAAGGGCAAGCCATGGAGGAAACGAACAAGGATCCTATTGCAGGCCGTAAATCTTATGCCACGACTCCCTACAAACCTTGTAGAGATAAGATACACAGATCACATAAAGAGTTTTAGAACGGATAATGTAGACAGAAATCAATTTATTCCAGGACTCAGAGCATAGTTAGTAACAGCAAAGTAGCATGGCCGCCATGTAAAGGGTTGCAGAGCGGCCCAAAGGCCCGAGAACTATGGAGGGAAATGAAAAAGATATAGGGTTACAAGGATTTTATATTACTATTGCATGGACAGCATAAGTCCACGTGCCAATGGAGAAATTTAGACTTTGCATGGATCGAACTATATAGTCACCTGCAAGCAAATACTATACAATGATTTTTATAATGATCCACAAATCAAGACATGTAAAAACTATGTGATCAATCATTTATAAAGTCCATCAATCACATTTCACGTATCGATCATGAGGTTGTTTGGAGATGGATATTATCGAACCACAAATGTTGACATTTTGAAATATAGTAATCATATAGTTCGGTACTAATATAACTTATCTATATTTGTTTCATAGAACAAGGACCCTTATCTCTTAAAACATTTTATTATTCAATTTGCTGCAACAATAATCTACCAATGTTGTTATTATAGTATGATAATTATGGTTTCTATGTTATCCACATTGACTTATAATAACCAGCCTAGATCCAGCTTTACCCGGCTCTATCATGCGCCGAGAGGGATCAAAAATTTCGAGGTGCTAACCATGATTACATCTTTATAGCAACATGTGATTCTTGGACAGTTAGATCCAGTAGTTGTTTCATGATTGGGAAGCCGGACACGCACATGTAGTTGCTCGGCCTTCAACGCCTCAAAATCCTCACAATGCGAGATATAGACTCTATCTCTTCTATGAATTAGGATATGGTGAACTTGATAAAGACATGAAATCCAATCCGTTCAAACAACTTCATGTACTCATTCATATGAATATTGATGATGGATCGTCAGTGTTTATATGCCCTTTGCATGAAGAGCATTAATTTCATTATATTTCTTTTTGTAGTCAACAAATGCTTTTGGGTGTGTTGGATGAACACTGTGTGAGCTGCAACGATCCTAGAAATAACCTAGGATGGATGGTGTCAACTTATGATTTTGTGTACACGCTGGCTAGTCTCTACTTATGATTTTGTGTACATGCCAATGGATTTCCATAAGTGACTTGCATTTTCCTTTCATTGATAGGAACTGGGGCGTAGTGTATCTATGACATAATTAAAGCACTTGAAGTCATTTATTTTTCAGGAATCCGTGAAATCTTGGCCACGCCTTTGTTAATTTGACATTGGTTAAAGCTACACTGAAGCTATATCAATATTTCCATAAAAAATGAAGGGAGGCCTTCAATTCCAGGAAAATATGTGAAGTTACATATGCAAGGGTGCAGGTATTCAATTAGTATTTTTATACTGGGTTTCTGCTTGTGTAAAGTAGTTTGTTGCAACTCCATTTGTCGGGTTTGACTGCAAGGTGGAAATGCGCTGGAAGACGACTTTCACAATTCTTGGTTTGTATGTGAGTACCATTCATTAGCATTTGATCCACTCATGAATGAGAATAATCTAATTCGGTGTAAGCACTCTACCGTAACGCCCATAGGCGTTACCACCTCTCTTTTGCAGCTGTGCTGGTATTTATTTGAGCCCTTCTTATTTTATTTATTTATTATTAACCGACTTTTTGAATGCACACGTTTCAATCTCAGGTTGAAGACGGAATTACAAATCTCCTTCATACTGGGCGTTTGGACGTCAACCACACCAATCCCAAGATACAAACCGATTGTCAGATTGGATGAATTGGCTCAAGTCCAATGTCGGCTTTGATGACTGGAGATTCGACTTCTCCCAGGGCTATGCTGAAAACCTGGCTGGCGTCTATCTACTAAACACCAACCCAAATTCGCAGTTGGTAAGTTCTGGGACGACATGTCTTACTCCGACAGCCGCCTCACCTACGACCAGGGTGCCCATCACTGGATCTAGGGTAAAGTTGGATCCATGAATTCTCATGACAGCCATAATATTTGCTTGAAATACATACACACAAAAACAAAAATTGGGTAAATACAAACAGAAAAAAGTGAAGTCGGCTCGGCATAGCTACTGCAAAGTTAATTATCTTAAGATAATTAGTTAATGTTGAGTAAAGATATTGACTTAATTAGCTAAAGACAAATTAGTTTATTAGTTAAATTAAAGATAAATTATATTAAGATTAATTAAGTTAAGTTAATATAATTATCTTGAGTTAAGTATCTTGTCTTGAGCTAAGTAATTAAAGTTTAGTTTAACGAAAGTTAAAAGTGAAACTAACTGTTTAAGTTAGCTAAATTGAGTTAACTAATTAATTAAAGATAAAGTTAACTAATTAGTTAAAAATAACAAAGTTAAATTAGAAGAAAAAAATAAATATTTATTGAAAACAAAAATAAGACAAAGAGTTTTGTTAGCTTTAATTGAAAAAGAGCGCTCCTCTTCAGTAGGCGACTCTATTGTTGGTTACACTTTTTCTTATTTTGAATTTAATAACAATTAATTGTTAGGGTCTCCATTTAATAACAATAACAATTAATAACAATTTACATTTTTCATTTCATTTCATTGAATCTTTTGAAAACGTTTGGGATTGTCGGAATTTAAAATCTGAAAACGTTTTTCCTAGCTGGTGAATAACAACACTTGTTTTAATTTAATCAGACCTGCCTGGGAAACGTTGATTGATTGGTGAAAGAAACGTTGAGTAACATTTTATTTAAAAAGATTGAATGCCAAACTAGGGCATGGAAGATCGTATTCATACCAAAAATATATGACTGTACAAGAATATTTTTGTATTTAAAAATAGCAGAGGTATGGCCTTGAGAGTGCAGTATTTATCATTCTGTTGTTTTCATGAACCCTTAAGACTACGACTGTAATTCTGACATTCTGTTTCCTTATTTAGGTTTTGTTGGTTGCTTGCGAAGCCTGTTAAAGAATATGGACTGCAAATATGCAAGATTTACCTATAAAATTAAACCTGTGATTGTGTTAAAGCGTTACAGGTTATGTAGTATATGTACCCTATTTATATGCTTAACGTTAAGATTTTCTTAAGATATTGTGAATGTGAAACTAATATTTATTTAATTTAATATCCATTTACGACTATACAGTGAAACTAATCTTGTGAATGTGAAACTAATATTTTACGGGTTGAATTTAAATGGTTCCAAAATGCTTTTAGTGTTGGATTGCATTTAAAACTGTACGCATTCGCATACCTGAGACAAATCTGTAATTGCTCTCAGCCTTATTCCGAAGGTCCAGCTTGTACGTATTGTTTTGAAGTGTGTATAGGTGTTTTGATTTACTTACAAATATATATACATATATATATACACCTAAGATTATTAATTATTAAGCCGACTTGTATATATTGATATATAAGCCGACTTTTTTATGTGACACGTGTCATCTCCACGTTGAGCACGGAATCACACTTCTACCTCATACCGGGCTGTAGAATGCGCCTCTCGGCGCAATTATTTGGTTAATGTAAAGACCAATTTAAATATTTAATTCTTAGAACAACAATTTAACAATATATTCTTATATATATTAAGATCAACGCGGGGCTAAACTCCTCTAAACCCATATCTCTAATGGAGTTTATAAATAAATTGTCTAGCACTTTAAAGTCTAGGATTTATAAATTCTTTACAAGGTTAAAGTTGTTAGACTTGTTTAGGAATTTCATTTAAATGACATAATTATATGTCTATGGGCATAATTATATATTTGTGTAAACATAACGATCAATTGAAATAAATGATAAGAATGACAAGATGGTAAAATATTATATTACAGTATACTTTTACTTAGTCTCATAGAGTTTAGACTTTAATAAGTCTTTGGTTGTTCTCAAGATGACATTTTGCTGGTAACTACCATGTTTTATACCTAGTAGAAGGATTTCATGCTTCCACAATTTAGCCAGTATTTAGCATAGGATAAAGGCTGATGTTTTATAGAAACATATAACTTAGAAACTGTCGGTAGACAGTGATTCTTAATATAAGGAAAGTATTATACAATAATAAGAACTAAAAGGGATCGAACCTACTCGAGTCTATAACCAATAGAACATCACAGTTCGACCTAGACTTAAAAATTATAGACAATAGTGTTTACTTGGAAAAATACACTAACATCTTTACATCCATCAACTTCAATGTCAAACGGTTGCAGACTGTAAGTGTCGCTACAGAAGTTAAATATCAAGCAACTTATTACACAAATAAGAGGGTGTCATAATATTTAATAACCCATGGTACAATCAGTATAAGATGCAAGTTATGCTTAATAAAGTAGAAGTAAGCAAGCAGCTGAGATTACAAGTTTAAAATTATAGAAGGCATTTTTACTGTTGTTACGTGCATTAAAGGAAAGAAAAAATCAATCATCTGAACTTCGCTTATAAGGACCACTGTAGAAAACAAACTGTTTCTACTTTACAGAAGTTGTTGAAAAATAGCAGCTTATTTTACTAAGCTTATTACTTGCATTTAGAAATACTGTTGCGTACTTTATGAATTTTAAAGATGTTACCCGATCATTCATACCTGTAAAAACCTGTAAGAACAAGCTTTCTGCGTTAGCTTAAACGCTAAGTAAGCCCCGGAATCCAAATACAGTTCCACCTACTTGTCATAAATAAAAATGCATTAGTAAACTGAAAGAAGAAATATTGCACAAAGTTAAACCTAACCTTGTATTGAAAGTAGAATGTTGAGTTAGCATAATCGAGTTTATGTATAAAAAAATTTGGTAACTGTTTCTTTTATTGCTAACCGTTAGTTGTTACTAAACCGCAATCTTAGCATTTTATGTATTTCAAAATTTTAAATTTTTTGTGAAAATTTGGGGTTTTGACAGTAGCAGATGAAGAGATGAAGATCAACCAGGAGCAGATCAAGCAAATCAAGATCAGATCAAGATGAAGGAGGCAGATGACCCCAATCGTCGGACGAAAGCATCCTACGGCTGAAAAAAAAAAGCATTAACTTCGGGGAGTAGACTCCCACTTGTTGAAACGCCTTACAGCATAATTAAAATAGGTAACCCTTTTTATTTTTTGAAAAGTTTGAATTTAGGGTTGTTTTTATTTTAGTTTTGCTTATTACTAGCACGTCCACGTAGTTTGTGGCTGGATCACATAGATATAGATTAAATGGTTGAGAGATAGTTATGAAATGGAAGACAATTTGGAAATATTTTTTTATTCCTCGTATTCTTCTAGTTAAAAAGGTTCAACTCCGAGTTAGCTATGCCTAGCTACATGTTATCACAAACATTGGTGAGCAATGACTTTAAGTCGTATTAGTGTCACTTCATGTATGATAACTCTAGGTCACATTTGGACTGGTCCAGAGGATTTTGTAAAGAGCACTAAGGGCAACGGAGATGGGAATGGTGCGTGCACTACGTGGGCTACGAGTGCTGCCATGGCTGGGTTTCACAGAGCTTTCCTGGTCTACACTGTTTCTGCACTGCCTCAAGGGGAATTTCTTCTGCTCATGACTTGGTTTCCTTTCTCTGAGTTCCGGGGTTCTCTCTGCTTTTTTTTATCCGACCCTATTTATCTTGGTTTGCCTTTTGTTTCTTGGAAGGTCTCCCTTCACTGTTGTTTTGGGTCTTTGGTTGTTTTTTTATTCTGTCAGGTTGTAGCTGTGTTGTCTCTCATAGAGGGTGGTGACTTGGAGTTCCTCCCCTTCCCCAAGGGGACTAGTACAAACCAAGGAAAAAAGTGGGAAGAATATGATTTTTTTAGTCGCCTCTGTGCTGGGTTTTTTTCTGGGTAATTAGGTTATCTACCTGCATGCGTTTTTTACGACATATTGCCCTTGTTTTCCTGTCTACCTCCGTCAGCAAGTGTAGGGTTGAATTCTAGGTTTGTTTTGGTATCCTCTGGGGAACTAGGGTTTAGTCCTTTCCTTCTCTGGTTTCTGTAGTGATCATTTCCCGTGCTCCCTATCTTTTTCTTCCCTGCTTTTTCATTGGGGTTTGTTGGACTAGAGGGTTTTAGGGTTTTTGCAAAAGTTCCTGGATTGTCCTGTCTGTCGGGGTTTTGTCCTCAGGCATTCATTTGGGCATGCTGGTTATAGATTTTTCTCCGTGCGCCATGTGTGTTTCCTGTTTGGGGGTTGACTCTTGTATCTCCTGGTTATCAGGGTACCGGAGGTCGTTAGGGTTTTTCTCTTCTTCTTCCATTTCCATTAGGGGAGTTCGGGTTTCCATTATCTTGTTTTTTGGTTTTTGCAAAAGCTCCAGGCTTGTCCTGTCAGTCGGGGTTTTGTCTTTCGGCGTCCATCTGGGCGTGTTGGTAACGGAGTTTTCTCCGGGCACTGTGTGTGGTTTTCATGTTGAGGGTTGACTCTTGTATTTCCAAGTTATCAGGGTACCGAAGGTTGTTAGGGTTTTTCCCTTCTCCTACAGGGGTGTTTGGGTTTCCGTTGTCTTCTCTCCCAGATAGTTCGGTTGACTTGTTGGGGGTTCTCTCCATGGATGACATCAGGGCATCTTCTTGCCACCGATGTAAATTGAATGCCAAAAGTATTAAAACCCTTACAGGAAAATTCCACTATGTCCTCGGCCACGATGTTTTTATGGATCATGTGACTTCCCTGTGCTCAGGAGCCTTGGTGGGAAGGATAGAATACTACCATCTGGGTAAGAAAGCCTGGGTGGACTGGGAAACATAACACTAGAAATCGCTGCTAACCTACATCCCGACTATCAACTTGCTCTCTAATGGATGGATAGTCTTCGTTTTTCTAGAAGTTGATCATGCAACGGTCATTCTCGACATGATTTGGCGAATTGGGCATGGGTCTTTGGTTCTGGGGCGCTGGAATACCCATTTCGACCCTCTTAGGGAAAGGGTGACAAATCATCACCTCTGGGTACTTCTGCCTTCACTTCCCTTTCCTCTATGGATCAAAAGTATTCTTGAAGGCATAGCTAATACTGTGGGAATATTTGTTGCGGTTGACAATGATTTCCATCTCTCCTTTCATAAAAGAATGGCTTGGGTGCTTGTAGAGATGGATGTCTCACATGGTTTACCTATTGAGGTTGAAATACTCTGCAAGGAAATACTTCTGGTCCAAAGAATTGACTACCTACATGTACCGTTCAGATGCAGTCGATGCCATGAAACATGACATCTTCGTAGAACATGTCCACTCCTCCTAAACTATCAGTCATGTACCAGCCAAGAGGGTTCTCCAGTCTCATGCTATCCATCTTCATCCGTTGCGCCGACACATCCAAAAAATGGTATTTATTCCCAGTCTCTCTCTCTTTTTGAAGATATTTCGGGTTCTATGATTGAGGCCATAAATGAATTGTATACATCTCCTATCCTTGATTCTCCCCCTGACTGTGCTGTCGTTGAGGCCCCTCCTTTGGTTTCTTCAGTTATTCCTACTTTCCCCATTCTTGATTTCTCTCAGGCTTCTTTTCCCTGTGCTCCCCCTCTCCCCATTACGAGCCTGCTCACCTCTGCCCCTGTACCTTCTCTGACTTCCTTTGAGGATTTTCCACCTCTCCCTCCACTTGCTTCCCCTCCTTCTCTTCTCCCCTCTCCTCATAGCCCTATAACTTCTCCCTCCTTTTCAGATTCCTCATTACAAAAATCCCTATCGATCTTCTTAGCAAAAACCCCCTCCTCCCCCTCTACCCTCCACTTGAAATCTATACGTTTTGAAAATGTGACGATCAGGAAAAAAAAAGGACAAGCTGGAGCCTTCAGGGGTCCTGTTTTGACCCTCACCTCCTTATACCCCTCTCTTTGTATGCATAAAAAAAGCTGCTAGAGGGAACCCTCATCGGGGACTTAGAGCTTAGTCTCCCCTCCCACCTATTCCCTAATGAAAATTTTGTCCCTTAATGTTAGAGGTCTGGGAGGCAAGACCAAACAATGTAGCCTTCAATCCCTTTTTCACTCGATTGCACCTGACATGATTCTCCTGCAGGAGACTATGTGTAGCTCTTATCTTGCTCTCCATGCTTTTTCTAAAAATTTTCCTAATTGGGAATTTTGTGCCATTGGTGCCTCTAGCCTCTCGAGGGGTTTACTTACTACCTGGAACCCTCACCTGGTTAGATGTCGTGCCTTTGAGACTGCTGCTAGTATCCTTGTGAAGGCTAACTTTCATGGTATGTCTATTCCAGTAGCCATCCTCAATTTCTATGGGCCCTACCGGAACAGGGATATTTTCTGGGATAAGGCTCACAGAAGGGGTCTTCTCACTACTCCTTACCTGATCTTGGGAGGGGACCTTAACTTAACTCTAAGTGCCTCAAAGACCTAGGGTAAAAGGGCTATCCTCGACCCACTTACTTCTCATTTCAAAATCCTCTTCGATTTTGTCGATCTTGTGGATGTTGCTCCTTCCAATGCTAGACCCACTTGGAGAAATGGGAGGGCTGGGTAAGATGGGATCAGTAAAAGACTAGATCGTTTCTTACTTTCTTCTTCTTTGATCCCTGTGCTCAAGGTTCACTGTGTATGGGCTCATGCTGCTGACATCTCTGATCATTTTCCAATCTTCCTTAAATGGAATAAATCGGTGGGGTCTTGTAACTTTCCTTTTAAATTCAATAGATCCTGGCTTTCAGATCCGGATTTTAACCTCTAGGTTACCAAGAGATGGCCTGATATTATACCCTTGTCTTCTGACAATGACTTGGACCTTCTCTCCCATAAGCTCTGAATTCTTAAGAAGGAGGTCGAAAGATGGACCAAAGAAAAAGGAACCGTTTTGGAGTTTGATTCACTTAGGCTTGATGAGGAAATTGGTGCCCTTCTCTCTGGTTCTTCCTCAGGAATCCTTTCAATTGAGGACCAGTCGAATCTGACCCAACTTCGTTCTAAAAAAAAGAAGTTGTTGGACCATTACCTACTCACCTGGCAACTTAAGAGCAAAGCTAAGTGGGCTTTGTATGGTGACTCAAATACCAAGTTCTTTCATGCTCTAGCCTCGGGTCGAAGGAATCATAATGCAATTTGGTCTTTAGAGGATGAAGATGGCCACTGTGTTAAGGATGAGGGAGCTCTTAAGGAGTTGGGCCAAAGACATTTTTCTCATATTTTCTGTGATGATAAACAAACCTGTTTACTTTCCCAGCTCAAAGTGGTCAGGATGTTCCCCCCTATGATCCCTTCTGAGGAGGCCTGTGGTCTCATTGATTCTATCTCTTTATCTGAGATTGAGAGTGCTTTGAGATCTTTCAAAAAGGACAGGATCCCTAGTCCTGATAGCTATCCTATTGAATTCTTTATTCACTTTTTTGACCTTCTGGGTAAGGATTTACTTTCTGTTGTTGAATGTGCAAGGATCTCTGGTAGTATTACTCCCTCTATGAACTCCACTTTCCTTGACTTGATTCCTAAAAAGGATAATCCCATTACCTTTGCTGACTTTAGACCAATCTCTCTGTGTAATCGGGTTTACAAGATAATCTCCAAGATTATAGCCATAAGATTAAATCCTTTTCTACACTCACACATCTCCAGAGAGCAATATGGGTTTCTAAAAAACCATCAAATTGTCGAGCCCATAGGCATTACACAAGAGACTCTCCATTCCATAAAAACAAAAAACACATGTGCTCTCATTCTCAAGTTGGACTTGGTGAAAGCCTTTGACAGAGTTAATTGGTCTTATATTAGACTCATTCTGATCCAGATTGGGGTGCCTCTCCTGGGAGTCAATTGGATAATGGGCTATCTTACTTTAGCAAATTTTGTTCTGCTAATTAATGGTACCCCATCCAAGTTCTTCAGTTCCTCTAGAGGAATCAAACAAGGATGTCCTTTATCCCCCCTGCTTTTCATTCTTGTAATTGAAGGGCTCAATTTCTTGATTACTGATGCTAAGGAGAATGTTCTCATCAAGGGTGTAAAAATATCTTCTTCACTGGCCCTGACTCACCTCCTCTTTGTGGATGATGTTATTCTTCTTGGAAATGGCACCTTGCTTGAATGGATGGCATTTGAAGTTATATTAAGTACCTTCTGCAAAGCTTCTGGGATGAGTATCAGCGTGGATAAATCAGGCTTCCTCTACAATAATATTGATAATGATAGTCTTCTTGATATATTCAGGGTTATGCCTTACAAAATGGATCCAATATCCACTAGTTTTAAGTATCTCGGTTATTTTCTTAAACCATTGAGGTACAGGATCAATGATTGGAATTGGTTGATTCAGAAATATGAAAATAGAATTTTTCATTGGTCCCATAAGTATCTCTCTCTTGGTGGTCATTTGGTCCTTGTCCAAGTTGTATTGATAGTGCTTTGGGCTCTGCTATTTGTCACTATGATGATGGGGATTCCTTTACTGAACATTTTTGGGGACTCTGTTGTCATCATCAATTGGGAAAAGGGTAATGCTGCCCTGAATCCGCCTGATCTCAGTCATTGGTGTATGGATACAAGAAGCACTGGCTCTTGCTTCCATCACTTATCTTTTAGTCATACATTCCGTGAACACAACCAACTCGCAGACGGACTATCAAAATATGCCCTGTCTTTGGCTCCAGGATGTGGTAAATACTCTGAATTTCTTGATGGCCTCTTGGCCTCTCATGACACTTTTCATCTCTTTTGAGCTCGGTGCAAGAGCTAGTTCTCCTTTATTTTTTGTTGCACCTCTTGATGATTATGGAGCGGGCACTTTTGATAGCAGCTCTATGCTCTTGTGTTCACGGTATGTTATGGATAATTGGGAAAGACTTCTCTTTTTTCTCTAACAGGGCTTTATTCTCGGTTGCAGCGTATGTTGTTCTCCCCCCATTGCAACTCTTGTGATGTGGGACTCGTTCTAGGCATTTAGCAGAAAGGACTCTCTCTATGACCTTGCTTGATTGTAACCCTATGACAGGGATGGCACATCAGATGCCCTTTGATTCTATATATTGAATAACAAGGACAGGCTTTTTTCTTTCTAAAAAAAAATGTTATCACAAACATTCTTCTTATTATCCATTTATCAAGTATCAATTATTTTTAATATTTTTTTTATTTTTATCTCACATTCTTCTAGTTATCTGTTGGTTATCCATTCATCAGCTATGAGTTATCCATGCATTGCTACAAGTTATCCATTCATCAGCTAGCTACTAGTTATTTTTTATATTCATTTTTTTATAATTGTTTATTTCGAATTTTGAATGACTGTTATAGAATATTTCGAATTTTGAATGACTGTTATAGAATCAATCTCGCCAATACAAAGCATAGGCCCTAGTCTACCCCAAATCTCAAATAAAAACGTCTATTGACGTAATTAATATATTGCATTAACTTGACTTTGGCTTTTCCTTTAGGCAGCAATCTAAATATTAGACGTTTTTCGACTTTTTAAGAGTTTTTTTCGGTTTTTTTTTTAAAGAACACCCTTAAAAATTTAGATTAATTCTTGAAAAAGTATATGATAGTTATTAAACTTGCATAATTTGGGTGCATGCATTCAAAAACATGATTTGAACACTTAAAAATTCAGATTTTGGAAGAAGAAAAAAATTCATCATTCCAATTAAGTAATCACCAGAAAATCCAACAAGTAGACTACTCTTTTCTTTAGTCTTAACTATCATTAACAAGTCATGTTCAAATCAAAACAACAAAACCCTCTATTTATTAAAAAGTTGAATTTGGATTTGTGCTTTCACTTTAGTCTTAATTATCATTGATATATTGGGTTCAAAGCATTTTTAAAATATTTCATTTATATTTAATAATAATTAAATAATTTTTTAGTGTTCTAATTAATAGGAAAAAATATTTTTGCATATAATATTAAATATAGAATTTTTTAAAACGATTTATTTTTTAGAAATAAGTAATGTAAGTCATAATAGTATAATTAGAGTTACTAATTTGAATATGATTTTATAGGTAATGAAAAAATCTAGCACAGAAAAAATAGTAAATTGCTTATAGATTTAAAAAAATTATCTTTCAAATTTTAGAAAATTTTAAAATATACATAAACCATTCAATATTTTTATACAACATTAAAACGTCTATATATTCTCCAAAAAACAATAGAATTTTTCCAAATTCCTACCTACATGAAACATTTAATTTTCATTTGTAATATAAATCTTAAAACATTTAAATCTAATATTGCATTTATAAATTTATTTATAAAAATATGAAATAATTAAAATACCAAAATTAATTATAAAACAATAAAACCAACTTTTAATAATATATTCCAAAAAATAATATAATAACTAAAATCTAATATTTAAAATTATAACTAGCTACTAAACTTTATATTTATATTATAAAATAAACCTAATATAAAAACTAATTAAAATATAAAACAAAATATATATTATAATTTTTAAAGCTTTAAACTTTTAAAATTTAAAAGTAACCCTAAATTAACGATGCACTAACATAATGGAGAAAAATTAAAAATAAAACAATGACATTTAAATAATTCTTATCTTGAAATATGTGCCAAAAATGTATGCAAATTTATTGTATGCGTATTATGTCGAATATTGGGAGATTTTTGAATTCCCTCTGAATTTCCATACAGGAAAGTCCAATACGACTGAATTATGCTACTATGATGTAAGTATATTAGAGAGATCATTTTATGAGTATTCTGTAATAGATATTGTTTATGTAACCACCATAAAAATCTTAGAACATAAATGTTGGTATACATTAGTATAAAATTATGATTTTATATAAATATTGAATTTTCTTTTCTAAACACATCATATTCAACATTCAATAGTGTTAACAATAAAACCCAATAAACTTTATGACAAAAACGGAAGAGTGTAAGATTTCATAGCAAAATTGTGAAAATCTAAAAAAAACTTGCTAACTCGTGCACTAAATAAGCCTTCCAGAGCTAATCTTTGCATTCGAAAAGAGCCTATATTTTTCTTACATACTACTCAAAATGTCATAAATATCTCTCATTATACCTTACTTATGTTGTTTATTGTTATACACCCATATATGCTATAAAGAGCATGGTAACAAGAAAATTGCACTTGCAACTATTCAATAGCACCACATGACCATCTCTCCATTATAAAACCACTCCCAAGTTATCATCTTTACAATCACATCAATGCAATATGAAAGAATGACATCTAACTTACATACTACTCAAAATGTCATAAATATCTCTCATTATACTTTACTTATGTTGTTTATTATTATACACTCATATATGTTATAAAGATCATGATAACAAAAAAAATTACATTTTCAATTAGCACCACATGACCATCTCTCCATAATAAAACCACTCCCAAGCTATCATCTTTACAACCACATCAATGCAACATGAAAGAAACACATACATGGTAGCAAATATGGACGATGACAAAATTAGAAGAGGATAATATGCGAAGAAGAAAACTTATGCAACGAAAAACTTTTACATCTCTAACCATCTTTCAGGCATTATGTTCTCACTATTTTTCACACCAAAAAAAAAGGGAGTTAGTGAGATAACACATACCCCCGCACATTCTCTTTTTCATTTTTGCTCGTTAGTCATAGCCCTTCCAGTTGTTTGCCTTAATCATTCTATGGTCAATTGTTTGCCTTAATCATTCCATGGTCACTTTTTTATAGTATATTTGTATTTAGAATATTTACATTATTTATTAGCTTAGGTTTAATTTAAGAAAAATATAAGCTCCATAGCTTTATAGTAATTGCTCCAAAAAGTGTAAAGGAACATTGATAAAAGTTCTTGAATAAAAATCAACTATTATAAAAATGAGTTTTAAATAAACATATTGTTAAAAAAAGCTTACAATTTTTATTGACAAAAGGTACATGTTTCAAACTAAGACCCATTAAGCAGGGGAGAGGAGTCATAAGCGGCGCACCCAACCAAGTGGGGCCCACATAACCATGTGGTGGGATCCAGGTGGCGTATGTCACCGTACCCTTTGTACACGCCATGTCTTATCTCCATGCAACACTTTATAAAGCGCACTTTTGGGATTTTTCAAGCCCTTTTCTGCACCCGTTTTAGAACGCTCTCCATGCTTTGTGTTAATTTGACTGGGGTCAATTGGTGAATGCCAACCCTGCTGGATTGTGGCATATCCTCAGCTTCGTGCCCGTTTGATCCTCCCTTGTGTTGACATTCATGCATGCATTGTTTATTGTTCCTGCGAGCTCTGGTGATTGTGTCTTTGGTTTTTGATGCCAGGTAGGAGTAGTGGGTCCAATCGGCTCTTTAACCCGATCCAAATCATCAAACAGACTCTCACTGACCTATCATCCTGTTTACTCACAGATTTCAAACCTGCGGTAAATTCTATTTCATAATTGAAATTTCCCAGCCATCTGAATCGTTAACCAACTTGCTTGTTAAGTCTGGGAAATGGCTTGTGCACTGTTCGATCAGTGTCCCCACCAAAACAACAGTGGACTCCAAAAACGATGAAGCACATTTCATAAAGATTTCATGCACATCAGAATTTCTTTGGACCACACAACTTCTCCCGGCAAAATCGTTGTCCGCCATCGATCTACTTCGACGATCGATCTTGGTCGTTGATTTTGATCCTAATTCCAACAATCACCTTTGATTTCGCATCCTTATCCTAGGTTTTCTTTCATCGGCGTAATCAATCTCAACCGTAGATCTGTCGAAGATACCGATCTTTAACTCTGTGATATTTTACGAGTAAATTGATCAGTGCAATGATCATTTTTTTCCTGCAACACTCTACACACATAGACTTCTGGGATTATATAGACTATAATATTCACACGCATAGGGAATTAAAAATCATCTTCTGGCTATTGGAAAGAAGACGTCAAATAAGAAAACATATGCAGAATATAAAAACCATGTTCTTCATTCAATCAACAAGTCATAAAACACAAATTCTCTTCTCTATGCTCTCTACACTTCACATACTCTTCGCTCATTCTTTATTTTTGTGAGCTAAACAAGTTTCCTCGAGCTATCTAAGCTCTATGAGCTTAACCAAAAGCTTCTTCGAGCTATACTCAAACCTATATGAGCTATCCTAAGCTCTGTGAGCTAAACTAAGCTATCTAAGAAAATAACTCAAACTGAATTAAATACAAGAGGATTATGTTTCCAGATCCTATAACCAAGTACTCAAACTTTATTCAAACTCTTAACTGAACCCTACGACTCATCACTAACTAACTGCTATAATGTATCAACAGAATTCAATCTCAATCCTATCTGTTACACATGGAAAGGATCAGGTATCCTTATCCATATTTATTTAGCTTTTTATAAAATAAAACAATTTACAGAAGTATGAAACCCTAGGTCTCCTTAAGAGTTCCCTTGACTTTGTGAAGTCATGAATGACTTCACCCTCTTGAGCCTATGCTCCTGCATCAAACTATGTCACATACCCCAATTTTGTAAAATTATGTAATTGTTTTATTTAATTTTCTGAGACATTATGATAAACTTAATCCTAAGTAGGAATTGATGACTCAGCAGAGTCAACAGTTATGGAGTGTAATTGAAAATATTTTATTAATAATAATTATATTATGGAGACAACAGCATGGGAGAGCTGTTAAAAGAGGTTACTGGTCAAACTGGGTATTGGAACTAGGTGGAGAGGCAAAGGACAAGTGGCAGCATCCTCAAGCACTTCCTAAGTTGCAGGTGGCAACTTCCCTATATTTGGGGTCATGATTCCCCAAGAAAGTGGAAATGTGGGCAGGTGGCTCATTAAATGACAGTTATCCCAATTAAGACCTAGGCAATCTTTAAAAGTACTGAATGAAGAGAGCTTTGGCTGCTCAGTTTTTACTCCAGGAAGAATTCATTCAGCTGAATGTGATTCAGGAGTCTTCATTTGAGGAAAAGGGAAAATAGAAGGAAGTGATTGTGAGTGAATGTTTGCAGGAACTTGAATCTTAGTACAGCTAGTTGAGCTGTGGAAACTGTCTCAAAGATTCTGAGTTAATATAGAGCTGAAGGACTGTATATGTTTTGCTGCACCTAGTTCCAAATCCAGGGA